>JAPYZL010160367.1:0-17177 GCA_030522825.1 Platygaster orseoliae
GTTGTAGTTTCCCCAAAAAAGTGTATTTTCCTCCCGCGTTCCACGCAAAAAAAGTGGCCATTATTTTTGTAAATGCATGGGAAAAAATATTGTATGCTGTATGGGAGAAAGATGATTCCAACTTCGCACTCGTTGGAATCATCCTCTTTCTCCCTTGTAGCATAAATATCTATTTCTAGACAATAAATTTTATGAATAAATTCTCATTTTTCAGTTACAGTTGAATATTCACAAACTATCATAAATTAAAAGTGTCCGAATATGTCTAACTATTAATATTTAGACAGTTAAACTATTTGAAAACACAGAAGTTTATATTCTTTAAAAATTGAAACTTTTGTCAAGGCAGGAAATATTAAATGTCCGAAGATGGTTATGATTCGTTTCGTGTGAGGAATAAAAAGAATTTAATTGATAAAATAGAACTTTAAGTGATTAGTTAATAATAAATACCTTCAAATTCAAATTTCCAACGAGTACGATCAATTTTCCATCATATTTTCATGCAATGATTTTCGACTGAAAAGTAAAATATTCATTTTTCCAGGATAACAGATGTTATAAAACGATAAATTCAGTAACATCATTAAGCTACAGTTATATAACATTTTTTTCAATCTGACTGATTTGGCCTGTTGAGTTTCACTGATTCGCTGTTGCCGTATTCCTTTTAAATGGATTTGTCAAATTTGACTGATTCACATTTATCGAGTACATGATTTACTATTTTCTGGATTATGTATGGATTTGTGAGATGAAGGTAGAGGAATTTTCCGAGCTTGATTAACATTTTTTTCACTCCTTTAAATGCTGGAACCGAAGAAGAATTATTTTTTGCAACACGTAAGGGTTCGAGAAAAAATTCTTCTGCGTGCAGCGGAATTATGGAAATATCCCAACACCTCGTTTCATCTTCTCTGGAGCCGGAGCCACAAAAAAAGGATCCCAAATCTTGATTTCACACGTGCTGGAATAGATCGTTGCCGCTGCATCGGCTCGTGTTACAGGCGGTTCGTTTTCGGCTGACTGACCAAGAGCGACAATGACACGGGGCCCATTAGACGTTGATCCGGGGCCCGATATGTCCAGTTTGTGGAATCGATTAGCGGGACAAATTTCATCCTAGTTTTTTTTTAAACTACTTTTCTGAGTGTTGCTTATAATGTGTCGCTATACAGAAATGTCGTCATAAATAATTCGATGATATATAAATTTTTAGAAATATTTCAACGAATCTTACGACTTTCCAGAGGCAGAAACTTTCTTGATGTGACTTTTTTTCAAACTTTCTACTTCCATACTTTCATAGTACAGTTCTCGAAACGAGTGTAACAACTGAGTTTGGCAAGAGATACACGGATTGTTAAAATCTCGGAACGTTATCTCTCGTGATTGGCGAAACCGTTTGAAGCGCGTCGTTGTGGAGCAGATTTGAAACGAACTCGTTTCTCACAATTGACGCTAAGTAATGGGAATCCGCGTAATCATGCACTCGGCGTCAATCGACGTGACACGTTTCGTCATGCGCGCGGCTAATAATATAATCAGCTATGTGTCGAAAAGGATAACTTTTCCCACGATGAAAAAAAAAAACGTGCCATCGGGATGTCGCACATCAGAAATTTCAAAGCGTTTTGAGCTACTTTCGATCGGTGTTTGCGATACTTTTTTGCTCTCGTTTCGTGAACTTTCTTGAGTAACAGTGTACATGAACTGTGAGGAAGAGCGATTCCATGAAAATTTCCATCATTACGTATAAAATGACGATTCTCTACCTGATTTGTTGACATTTCTCGAATTACACGGAAATGTTAGACTTGTTTTCGGACTACGGTATTTTTTAGTTTCTAGAAATCGAATTAGGATGATTACTGGTTTCTTTTTTTGCATGTTAGCTCGAGGATAATCACGATTAGTATAATGAGAAAAGGCTGTTAGGCTGTGTGTTTTTTTGTATCTAAATTCTTGAGTTTTTTAGTGCGTGGAATTTGAAACTGGAAATGTTTCAAAAATTTTTATTCACCTCAACCATCACCAGCGAGTTTTTCACCTCATGCCCAGTAACGAAAAAATTTCACATTGTGTTGGGCAACGTGTAAAACGCCGACACAGGTCACGTGACTCGGACAAAAAAAGACGAAGAAGTAGCTTCAATGGTACAATTTCGCTTTGTTGATGGTTTCCAAATAAGAAACTCGTAGAGAAAAAAAGTGTTTACGTCATCCGACACGTACAAAATAAAAATCCAAAATAATTCAAGAGAGTAGGATGTGTTTCACTTTAAACTCCTGCTTCGGCTTTTCACTGACATAGTTCAAATCATCAAACTTTTTTCATCAGTGCTTAAGCTAGTTATAAATCGATCGGAAAAGCGTCAGTGGGTGCGATCGCGAGTTGCGGGGAAAAAGGCAAACGGGGCAGTTAGGGGTTTTTATTATTTCCAAGGCGATCGCAGCTGCGGCCGAGCACGAGCTGGCGCGTCCTGCACAATGGCTCCCCTAATGACCTGGCGGAGCCGCCAAAGCCGCGTTTCGTGCCATTTTATTTTACTTCCGCGGGCACCCCATAGCTCGGCTATTAATTGCCCGAGGGCCCTCGCGCGAATGACCTCGCTAGGGATGGAGATAATCGCGACTGTGCAAATAAAAAGTTCTTGCGACGTGTGATTCTTCGGATTGATGGTCGAGGTGTCAGTGCAAGTCGAATGCATACATTGTGTCTTCCAGTTTCACTAAGTCTAAAAGTGACGAGTTTTCTCTTCCTACTGGTTGACGATATAAGTGGTATACACCTCAACTTGTGTGGAAATCATAGAATTCCACATTTTATTTACTCGTGGAAAAAAAATTCTACACTTTTCAATAAACAATTTATGACTGTGATTCAAAGGCATTGAATATGTTTTGTTTTGTTTTTTTTTTTTTTGATGAACGTGCTTTTTTCATTTTTTGGATGTTCAACAAAATGTAATTCAACTATCATAATAAATACTTCGGAAATTTGATTTAAAAAGAGATTCTTACTTAATTGGTAAAATAGCGAAGTTGAAGCAATCGAGTCTTTGTCGTTTTCCAGTAAAAATTTCGCATATTTTTCTATTCCACGTTTGTATTATTTTACAATAAAACAGTCAATAGTGGGTGCAGTTTCAAAATTTTCATTCTATTCACAGTTTTATGGAAAGACAGAAATTTTGACTTGTATTCCAAAATTTTCACTGGTTCATTTATAAGAATAAATATTTTTCCAATTTAGACAGGAATTTCAATGCCTGAAACCCTTATTAAACTTCATGATTGCCTCTTACAATTAAAAAACGTTATTGGAACTTTTTTTCTTCTATATAACAACATTTTTCTTGGAAGCGTGAAATTTTCCTTTTTCTCGCCTGTCATTGATTAAAAATAATCTCTTTGTAAAGCATGACAATGTCGATTGAAAGCTAATGAAATTTCTTTGTAAACCTTATAAGCATGTTAAATTCTCCAAAACGAGAACAAAAAAAATTTAATCAATCACGTTCTCTGATGCAGATATAAACGCTTGTATGTTTTCAGAAGAATCCAAAGAACTTGCAAATCATGTTGTGCCCCCCCCCCTTCCTTCATCTAAGGAAAAGTGGTTACGTTGTTTTCTTTGACGGTTGCCGCTACTCAGGCTTTTCTGTGCCCAATAACTAAAAGATAATTTGATTTTGTGTGATAATAAAAATCAAAGATGATTCGAAATATTTTCGATCAATTGAACGAATCTAATAAATTTTTTCGAAATAAAAGTACGTACATATTTTAATGTTTTAAATAATAAATTAGTATAAAAATAATATAAAATCATAAAGTATATTTTAAATTTATATTTATATAATATATAATTCATATATATTAGTACAATTAGTAGTTTGATATGATAAATAATAATAACTTAGTGATGTCACATCATGACAAATGAAACTTCATAAATTATTTCTTAAAAAAATTTCATGTATTGAATAAAAATAATTAATTTTCATACATGTTCTCCAGGTGTCACAGTGTGCTATAATATAATTACCGGAGAATCGCGGAATGACATTTAATGATAAGTGAAATCACTAATCCATCACTTTATGTGTCACGTTACGATGATTAATTGATAGTACAAGTGTTTACGAAAAAAAAATTCCTCATTACCAAGTTCTCTAGAATTTTCCAAAAAAAAGCATCATCCTTTCACCACAAACCATTATATCAAAAGTATACTCAAAAACCGAAAATTCCAAAAAAAAATCACCCAAAAAAGACCTACCTCAAACAGTAAACATATCTCCATCATGATTAAATTTATTTCCAACCTTTTATAAGCTTCATCATACCAAACTTTTTTGCCTTCTCCCTCCTAATCCTACCCTCACTCAAACCAATCATAAAAAATAACTTTCCCAGCCCCCAAACGCGAATCTCCAAAGAAGCAAAATAACCCACCCCGAGAACTAATTACTCCCCATACCAAAGTCACGAATTTTTTCCCCGACGCGCTTCTTCATTACGAGCCGGATTTTCTAATTTGCTGCCGCGTTAATGGGCATGAAAAAAAAAGAACTTCAAAACAAAGTATAAAAAGCTTTTACAAAAATATATCCACCCGGAGAACCGAGTTTCTGCATTTTCTCCAGTTGGATCCGTAACCCCTCCAATCGGGGTAGGGGCAGAGGGACCGGGGGAGGGGGGATTAATCATTCGAGACTGTCCGAGGTCGCGGATGATGGATTCTTCTCTGATGATCAGCTCGCTACTCAAAATGGGCCCGGTTTCGTTGGACTGAAAAGCGAGGTCCCGGGCATTAACGCGCGTAATAAGCGCGTCAGGTCGTATCCTCGGGCGGTAATAAAATTTCTGGAAAGGGGACAGAAACGATAAATAAAGGGGAAAATAGTGGGGGAGGGTATGAGGAGAGGAGGGGAGGTGGCGCGCAAAAACTACCGTCGGGTAATTTTTCATTTGTCGCTCTTTTCGGTTTATTTGGTTCGGTTGTCCCGGTTTCGCTACCACATTCACGACTCGGACGAGGAAGCATAAATCATGCATCGCGCGCGGGGGTTGCGAGGATAAAAACTTAATTACCTTCATTAAGCCTTCCCACTTTGTGCTGTATAGGATACGCCTTTCTCCGGCCCTTTTGTTGGCAGCGGAAAAATCGATGGCAGAGAAGTCGCGGGGGGTTTTTCGAGTTGGCGTTGTAACAAGGTCGGATTTCGTGTTAAACTGGATTAAGGAGCTTCCATAGTTGATGTGACTGTTTTTGTTGAATCAGAGGTTACTTTGATAGCGTTTTTAGAATTATTTTGAATAGTAATATATGGTTTAAAAATGGTAAAGTAGGTGAATTTTGATTTACAAGCCGAAAAGTAACTATTAATTACTACAAAATCGATTTTTTTTTCATTTTATACATTTTTTTATTATTTATTTATATGCATTTTATATTTTTAGAGCTTCCATTGCTGATGTGACTGTTTTTGTTAAATCATAGATGACTTTGATAGCATTTTTCAAATTATTTTGAATAGTAATATGTAGTTTAAAAAAATGATAAAGTAGGTAAGTTTTTATTTACAAACCGAAAAGTAACTATTGATTACTGCAAAAACAATTTTTTTTATTTTGTACTAAATAAAGTTTCACGCCTATTTTTTTTCATCCAGTTTACTAAAGAGTAAGAGTGACAAAATAGGTTGATATGTTATAATTGAAAACGATTAGAGTTCCGGATTCATGTATGAGGAACAAAAATTTTGAAATCAGAAAAGTTCGTAATACTTTTACTCAATTTCGTTACAATCAAAATGATGACAGTTAAATATCAATCAAAATTAGTATAGTATGTCTATAAGAATTTACCTTCTACTCTTGTGATTTTCCTTGATGATATCAATATAATATATAACAAATGTAATAAATAAAATGACTTTTTGAAAGAGACTGTAAATCACATATTTTTTACTACAGAATTTTTTTGCTCAAATAGGGTTTTAGTCGGGAAATTGAATTCTTTCTACATGTTCAGTATTTTTTATTATATGATCATTCGAGCAAACATTTTCTTTTATAATCTGCACATTCTGCACTAGAATTTCAATCTACAAATTTTATTTGATCGAAAAATTTTTTTTTCAAATCATAACTACTTAAGAATGCAGTGAATGGGATTGATTGAAACTGATCTACCATTTATGATAATAACAAAAAAATTGACAATTCTAAAAGATCCTCATACAAAATATTGAAATCATTATTCTTATAGTAAATATTTGAACATAAAATCTTAATCGAAAATTGATGAATTTTTAATACTGAAGAAAGATGAAAAAAAACAGTTTCTTCATTAATTAGAAATTATTTTTCATAGGCAGTCAACTCAATTTTCTATGCAAAAATTTTCGATTTTCAAATTGTACATCTAAAATACCAAAATCACTAATTCCTTAGTACTGACATTTTTTTTTTATAGACAATTTTAGCTATAAATACTTTTCTTTTGTTCATTTATAGCCTTTATTTTCTATCTCTATTCTGTAGTAAATTTGATTTAAAAAATCGACTTTTTTCATTTTCTACTAAATGACGTTTCACGCCGATTTTTTTTTTCATCAAACTTACTTACTAAAGAATAAGAGTTATTAATATAATATATAACATGTAATCAATAAAATGACTTTTTGAAAGTGAATGTAAATCACATATTTTTTACTACAGAATGTTTTTTACTCAAAAGAAAGATTCAATCGGAAACTTCAATTTTTCATAAATGTTCAGTATTTTTTATTACATGATTATTTGAGCAACAATTTTTTTTCGAATAATCTGCACATTCTGCACTATAATTTCAATCTAGAAATTTTATTTGATGAATAAATTTTTTTCCAATCATGAGAGCCTAAGAATCCAGTTAATCATTTTGATTGAAACTGATTTACTATTTAAGATAATGACAAACAATTTGACAATTTTAAAAGTTTCTCATACAAAATGTTGATATCGCCAATCTTATAATAAATATTCAAACATAAAATCTACACCAAAATTAATGAACTTCAAATAATAAATAGAGATGATAAAAAACAGTATTATCATTAATTAAGTATTATTTATGATAAGCATTGAACTCGACTTTTTATGCAAAAATTTTTGATTTTCAAAATTTTAGATCCAAAATAGCAAAATCACTAATTCCTGTAATATTAAAACTCAATTTTGTGTGTAAACTTTAACTATAAATACTATTTATTTTTTCATTATTACCCTTTATTTTCTATCTCAATTATGTAGTGAATTTGATTTCGAAAATCTTCATATAAAATATTGAAGATTTGCAAAACGTAAAAATTTATATTCAATGGTCGTAAGCAACGAGGTAAAAAAATTTTTTTGCGGATTATGAAAAAAAATAGAATATCGTGTAGTTTGTATTTTTGATTCTGTAAAGTTCGAATTATTTTTTTCATTTTGCATTGTTTAAATAAAAAATTTTTTCTTTGGATTAAAAGATTACAATGATTGTTTGAGTTAATATTTTAATGATATCATGAGTTCCTAGATGTATACAAACTTAAATCATCGTAAAAGAAGAGAATGAAACGATTTCCATACTTGTTCAATAATTTATAAAAAATTTGAATTCCTGTTTTATTCAGTACTGAACACATCCAAAAAAAGGGTATATCTAAGAAAATTCTTACATGTATTCAATATTTAGGATAAATGAATCCTAGCAAACGTTATGCAATTAGTAATAAATTGAAGGATATTTACAATGTATTAAAATCTTATTTCACGCCCCGGTGTATAGCATTTCACACATTCAAATAAATAAATCATCGATGGTCAATGAAAAATAAATTAATAATGAAGTGTGACTTTCATCGAACACGCAATCGATGAGTTAAGCCAGATGCAAAAAAAAAATAAATGAGAAAGCGAGTATATCGCGTGACTCGGGCAATCGTGGATGCACCGTTTCACACCTTGAGATCAAGTTTTTATAAAATTGACGAATGTTGCGCAAATAACTAACAAGTGTAAACCGCATCGTCCTTTTTTTGGAATGCAATATGCTTATGTCCAATTTGGTGACGCTCGATTTTATGCGTCTTCATTTGATCTCCAAACGAGAGAAAGTAATTTTTGCAACCACAGTCGTAATGAAATGGAAAAAATTTTTTTTTAATTTATTCCAATTTCTGATCACGTTTTCTATTTCGCAAGAGTTTGAGTTACGTATTTTTTATAAATTTTTATGTATTGAATTCTTACGATCAATAACAATTTGAATTTTTATTGAAACACTGCAGTTTTTTTCTTATTGCATATTTTATTTATTCATTTATTTATTTTTTTTACATGACAAATTACATGAAATTTCATCCATAAAAGTGTAAAAAACGGAAACTGCATCTTTGATTCTCTGTAGTACAACCTAAAAATTCATTATTTAGTGGATTCGTTGCCGAGCTATTGCTATTATGATAGGTTTAGTGACTTTCAGATATTGAGTAAAAAATTTTTTGAATATTTTAATTATTAAGCAAAGTTTAAAAGCTTATAGAAATTCTGTCAAGATATACTTTGCATATTCTACTAGAAATTTAAAAAAAAATGACTAGTATGATATAAAATGGTGAGAATCACGATGCGGTTGACTCTTTCAGATTAATTTTGTGAATTTGTCAATTTGAGTTGTTTTTTGATATTAAAGTTAATGGGTGAATATAAAATATGAAAATATCATGCATATCTATATTAAGATGATGAAAGAAATATGAAAAAATATTTTATAAAAAACATGTGTAATAACGAGTCATGAAATTGGAAGAATAAAAAATTATTCTCTACATGATAATGATAAAATATATACATAATAAATAATTGAGATCGACATATACTTCGATAAGAAAATTGGATTATCATGAATATCTTCTGAATTAGGAATAATTTCTTGTAACGTGTTATAAAGTAACAAAAATCCTGTATAGTCTGATCAAACTTAAAAGTGAATATGCTACGAAAAACGACAAAAGTTTGCTGCAAATGAGAATGTATTCACTGATTCACTGAGAGCAACGTTTATTTACAGTAAATATGATGCTGAATGTCGTATTTATCGAGAAAATTTATTAACATTTCAGAAATGTTCTTTTCACGAACTATTCTAGTAGGTCGTTCAAATAATACCAAATTTAGATTGCAACAATTTATTGATTCCTTTTAAATATTGAATATTGTACAATGAAATACTGATCATTTCGATGAAATTGATAAAATGATAACTTACAAGTCGCCCATTTACTTTCCTTGAATCTTCGCATGTCATGTGAAACAACTGTTTTTTCCCTTGAAACATCGATTTCTTAACAGATAAGAAACGTTGGACTTGAGTGCGTTGAATGTGCATCACTTGTTTTTTGTGACGAACGTGCACATGAAAAATACATATGAAAAAATTGCATATAAAAAATTTGAGTATCCTACACTGTAAAAAAAACTTCCCATACATAATAAGCAGTTTTTATTCTATACATGAATTGGAAATTTTCCATACTTTGTTATGTAATTTCCATACATGTGTGTAATATTTCTAATTCATGTATAGAACTTCTCGAAAAAATAGGAAAAAGTGACATACGTGCATAGAAAATTTTCCATATTCTTCAAATTCCCATACAATACAAGATGATTTCTATACAACATAGAAAAACTTCGATACACAAGTAAGGAAATATTGTGATTATTTTTTACAGTATGCACACAAAGTAACAATCCTCTCAGAAAATCTCTTGAAACCTCAGCAATTGCCTCAATTTCCACCCTCAGCTTCAAGATATCAAAACCTCATAGATCAGATTCCTCGATTCCCGATCGTTAAACGCCTCGAAAGTGGCAGGTTTCTCACACTCGCGAAAAATTCGCGATTTTTCCCCTCCTTTGCAGCTTCTCCTCCCGCCATTCTTTTGGCTTCGCCACACACTGCAGGCTTCTAACCACAGAGCTGACATTCCCATATGTATCATGTGTTATGTACCCGTGTCCTACCGTGCATCGGTTCGCGTTTACACGCACGCTCGTGAGCATAAGCGTAGCAATATTCCATTCTTGCGCACTCGCACGTGAAGACAGTGCAATCCCCAGACGCGCAATGATAAAATGATCTGTGTGATACCCGATAATGAGACACCGGATCATTGAGTCACTTTTTCATTGCCCTTATTTGAATAATGCGTAACGCGAAACTGCGCCGTGCGCGAACGAATTAACAGGTCGCCCGTGGCCTCGTTAACCGCGAGAAAATCCGCGTTGGCCAACGACGTTTTTCGCGATGAAAAACAGCGACTTGAGCAACGCACAGGAGCGGTAGAAGATTTTAAAAATACTCTGGCAAAAACGCATCAATTTATGAAGAATACAATTCACTTTATTTCGTTCTTTACTTCAATTTGTGTGACTATCAACATAATGCGAGGGAAAAAATACGCGAAACCGCCTTTCAAAGTGACGGGGCAAAGGCTGCGGTCTGGGGACGTTATATTCGTTTACTTGGCACTAATCATGACGTTTTATGGTAACCCGATCTGGCATTCCTCTCGATGCCGTTGATTCTGTAATCGATCCCAATATCGATACCTTTTTTCCATACGCGCCATATCACGCGAACCGTAATTCGATCGATAGGTTCTGCTTGCAGTTACAGAGCACCGGTGTTTTGGACCAGGTGCTGTTTCTTGTTTTCGTTCGCCAGGGTGAGTTAGGTTAAGTTAAGAAACAACATTGAACTGCAAGTCAGACTCGAAACCCATCATAAGTGGTACCATTTATCCCCATTTCTGCCACAAAAGTGATCCAATAAGATGGCCCATCGAACACGATCGAACCTCAAACCTCAACACGTGTTTCCTATTATATTGTAATCAGGTATCAGAATATTCCTTAAGGTATCGATTCCATCTTGGCGGAATATTGCGTCCATCCACTTAAGTCAACAAACAGTAATCCATATCTATTTGTACACTCGTTAAGTGGACGCGAGCTTACCACAACTCGCGGAATTTCCTATGCAAACAACGCTCGACACCTCTCCCCCGCTTATAATCATCGGAGTCATTGGCCTCGAAGGAACTTATAATGCGCGAGATTGCTTTGAATATTTTTGACACACAATCCTCCGGATGGTTAGCATCCACCGCACGCCTCATCGAATCCAATCAAGTGTCGCCGCTTGAAAGAGGCTCGCAATAAGACGACACTCTGAGAACCCGTTAAACCATGAGGCATCTCATATCCACGATAAAGTGAATCGAAATTCAGCATTCGAGGAAGAAATTTTTTATAACAAGTATGACGTACCAGCCCTTGAATGTTGTAAAATGGAGGTAGTCTGGCAGAAAGGGGTAGTTGGTTGTTTCTGCAAGGCTCAGTTTTTGGGAAAATTACTGTGAAATTTGGGCCTTGTAGAAATTTATATACGGTTGTTTTTGTTGGTTTCTCTTTGAACGTGAATCTTTGGAGATAGGTTTATTCATTTTATGAAGAAATTGGAGAAAAATTTTAGTTATCTCACCTTCTACTATGTACTGAAGCAGTCAAATTTCAGAATTTTCTGAAATAATTTTGAACTATTCAAATTTTTTTCCTATTTTACAGTGTTTTCGATTTCAAGTGCTTCTAATTAGACAATGTCATAGCCTTGAATTTTCGAAATATCTTGATATTCGTGGTGTCAAGTATCAAAATAAAAAAATATTTTTCGAACAAATTGAAGTTGAAAATAATTTGTTGTAGGTTTAAGAATTAACATTTATCCTAAATAATCCGAAAAATTCAGGAAAAATTTCAAATATCTATTTGTGATTCGCATCATGTGTTTATTTTATTTTGTAAGGAATTAAAATTTTTCAGTCTATTTTCTACAGTACAGAGTTTAAGACTCCAAAAATGATCGAATAAAAAATTTCATGTTACACAATTTCAAAGAATCAGAAAATTAGGATCAAAAAATAGAATCTTGCAATTTTTCGAGCCTTTCAATAATAATGTAACATAGTTTATAGTGAGTTTCATGAATTCACACAATTTTATAATACCCATATAAACTAATGAAAATATTACAAAAGATTGTTCCTAGAAATTTACTTAGTGTTTATTTTACTTTTAAAAATTTTCAAGCTATTTCATGACATTTTTTCCATACAGCGTTTTCGAACCAGAATATTTCTACGTTTGAGACTTTTTACTTTTTTATTTTCAAAGAAACTTAAAATTTCGAATACTCACAATTGAAAAAAAATCTATCATTTTTTTTTCATATATAAGAATTGATATTATATATAGAAATTCATAATTATTACAAAATAAGTATTACTTATTATATATATATTTTTTATTTGAAATATATAATTAACTATAATTTAATTATAAAAAGGAACTTTTTAAATTTGTTTCCTCTTTAACAGTGAATTCAATTTCAAATTTTTGTAATTGGACAATGTCGTACTCTTGAATTTTCAAAATACCTAGACATTAATGATATAAAGCATCGAAATAAGAATTTAATATTTTTCGAACCAACTGAAATTCAACCCAGTTTGTTGTAAATTGTAAAAATGAATTCAGTTTCTCAATAACCCTAAAAATTGAGAAAAAAAAGCGAATGTCTATTTGTAAAATTTCCATCGAGTATTTATTTTATTTTGTAGATAATTTGAAATTTTTTAACTCTTTTCTTTTCAATATGTTACTGAGTTTCAGTCTGCAAAAATTCTCAAGTAGGAAATTTCCTGTTAAACAATTTCATAGAATCAGAAAATTTGAAATAGCAAAAAAAAATAGAATCTTGCAATTTTTCTAGCCTTTCAATAATAATGTTACATGGTTTATAGTGGATTTCATGAATTTACATAATTCTTTAATATCCTTATAAACTAATGAATATATTACAAAAGTTTGGTTCTGGAGATTGACATGGTGTTCATCTTGCTTTTTAAAATTTTTAAGCTAATTTCATAATATTTTTTCTCTACAGCATTTTCAAACCCGAATATTTATATTCTTAAAACTTCTCACCTTTTAATTTTCAAAAAATCATAAAATATCAGATAATTATTATTGAAAAATAATCTGTCATTTTTTGAACTATCGACAAAGTGAACCAGATGAAATGAATTTTATTGATTTGGTAATGTATATTGAACTATGATTTGATATATTCAATTAGTTTATTTAATTATCAAATATTATACATATTATTATAAGTTGTGAATTGGTTTGTATTATTATTATAATTTAATTTAACCTAATTCAAAGAATTCAATCAATTTGCTTGATTGTAAGTCCCAGAAATTCACCTTATTCTCTAATACCTTAAAAAACCCATTAAATATTACAAAAAAATACCAAAAAATTGCAAAAACATTGATGAAAATCACATATAAAACGTTATAAAAACATCCTTCAACTCATCTGCAACACGTCTATTAACTTGTAACAATAAAAATTTGTTTAAATATAAAAAAGTTCCCAAAAAATTCAAAGCAACATAAAAATTAATTGTTAACATTCATAGAAAAATTTTCGGAAAATGGAAAACACTGAAATATTATCCGTTTAACTTTAAAATAATCGCAGAAACTTGTTAAAAGTGGTTACCCCCCTCTCCTCCCCTCCCGAAGATCAACCGCTGGCCCAAGTAAAACCTAAACAAATAAACTGTTCCACGATCTTCAACGCTCACCTCCCCCTCCCCTATCAAAATCCATAGGGCCCAGCTCATTTCTCCTTTCTCACACAATCATCTCGATCGGAGCTCACGAAAAAAAAAAGTATCTGGCCATCGATTCGAAGCGATGATGCAGTTTTGCGGCCATACAAAGTTACGACAGAGCAAACTATGCCTCGGTCAATTCCGCGGCGAAAAGACCGCGGATCTGCAATCTGCATTGTGCAAACAAAAAGGGGTACGCGTAGCGCCGCAAAAAAACGATGACGAACACGAGAGGGGTTCGGCGGGGGAGGGGGCAGGGGGCGAGGAAATTTATCCCCGCACGTTCGCGAGATTTCAGTAGCAATCACATCGATGATTCGCTCGAATCGATGGCTAATGCGACCTTCCGAAGGGCAATTTCGCGAGATAGCTGGGAAAGTTTTTTTCCGGCACGAAGAAAATGCAATATCTGCTACGATGAAATCCAATAACGAGATTATTATACGATCCGCGTTGCGTGATTGGAATACAGGTTTTTCATAAGAGGCGTCAGGAGGTGACGTTAATTGTACGACTGGGAAAAAGGATTGAGTCAATTTATGCACGAAAATGGAAAAATTAGTATAACTCAGTGGCCAATCCACAGAAAACCCATTTGGATTGTGTTCTTAAACATTGTGCTTTCAATTTATGTAGGTTAATTTAGAAAAAAATTTTGATATCAATTCAAAATCTGTTAGATATTTTTAACGAATTTCAAATGTCAATGGAAAAACTATGATCATGACAAATAATTTTTCAAATCTTGTGTATGGAGCAGTGAATTACTCAAGTAAAAAATAAAATATCAAGAAAAAATTATTAAAAACGTGGTGCAATAGTAAAAATGGAAAATTCGTAACACTTTTGAACACGAATTATTTCTTTCACATAAAAGAAAACCATGTGCGATTCCATCAAGATAATTAATTGATTTCAAGCAAAAAATTTGGTAGATTGCTGGTTCCGAAGTGGCTCGTCTTCGGGACATTTGGTAGCGATTTTTTGGGCCTAACGCGAAACAAATGAGCGCGGTTCTTTTGATAAGTTGAAAACGTTCACGGTAGCAGTTGCTTTTTTCGTGGCTCGGTGCGAAATGCACTAATGAATGGTAAAGGACAATGGGCCAACTCGTGGAGTCGCCCTCAGGAAAGGTTAATGACAGGCTCAGCGATTGATCGTAATTACATCGCCGTAACGATGCATGCGTTTTGCAGAAATTTTTTTTTTACCTGAATCAGAAACGGGTGTCGGAAATTCATTTCTGAGAGTTGGAAAACGTCAATATATTTTTCGAAAGTTTTATTTTTACAGTTTTCATACTGTAGGGAAACGTGGAAATTTTGGTAATCTTCACAATTTTTCGTTATTTTTAATGTCTTTAAAGTTCCAAACGTGTAAGTATAAACAAAAAATTAAAAAAAATATTCTATGATCAGTTAATGAAATTATTTATAATTATTAATTTTTAACAAATATTATTTGATGTTTCTCATTATTTTTGATTTTATTTATTATGGAAATGAAAATTCAATTTTTTCGTTTTCGTTTACTATATAAACGTTTGGAACTTCAAACACATGATTTTTATTCAGAGATTTCTATTACACTAATTATACTTATTATTATAAATTTTAGAAATTTCCTGTCTTAAATTACACAACTCTTGTGGTTTTTTAAAATATAATTTTTGTGAAATTCTCAATATTTTTCCTGTTTATTTCTACTAACTTTAAAGAAATTTGCTGGTTTTGAGAAATTCAAGTCTGAATAATTTTAAGTCAGCTTACAAATTTTTCAATGATTTACTAATTATTCAAAAGGTCCTCAATATAAAAGTTCTGTGAATTCAATAATTTAGTTTTCGAAAAATGCATAATTTTATTTCTTTGGAAGGAATCAAAATGAGAATACAAAACTTTTCAGTTCCGAGTTTACCTTCAGTTTTTTAAAAAAACGTATGATTCTTTCAACTATAGATATTGAAATTATTATTCTTTCAAAAATATCAATATTTTCCAAATAATTTTAGTGAATTTCCAGAAATTCGAATTCTGTTTAACAGCGAATTAAAAATTCATAAAACACTTCTGAAACTGTGTTTTTCCAAAAATGATGATGAAACACTAAGTATTCTATATTATTTAATTTTTTGCAGAACCTTCAAATATTCGTATTAATTATATATCATATTATATACATATGATTGCATTATCATTCGTAAAATTCAAAATAAATTTAACTAAAAAATTAAACTACATTTTGTACATTCAAAAATTTTTCGTTTTTTAGAGCAAAAATCCACTTGGATTTTATATTCAAATTTCATGTGAGTTAGCAATGTGACAATCAAAAATGATATATACATAAAAACAATATTTTTGTCTTTTAATAATAATGCATTTTGGTTTGAAAATGAAAATGTATTTAGATTCCCAGAGTTTAAAAGCAACTTTCATCAATACAAATGAAAATTAAGAGGAGGATTAACTGAAAATCGAGTTTGATTTTTAATGACTTTACCTTTAAATTTTTTATGTATAAATTAAGTGAAGTTTTTAACTGAAAATCTAATTCAATTTGGAAATAGTGTTTCAATTTTTTTTGCACAGAAATGCAGTTGGTACTGTAACTGAACAAGTCAAATTATTGAAACACATTTTGTTTAGATTTCCCAAATTTAAATCCATTTATATTTTTTTATAGAACCTTATTTTATTGTTTTGTAGAATTCAATTTATTCTTTTAAAGATTCAGTTGAATATAAAAGTAGAATTTAATTTAGCAAATAGAAATCTAATTCAATTCTAAGCTATAAATTATAATGCCATCTAAATGACGTTTCACTTGGTTTTCTTACTAGTATTCCATTTGAATTTTGAGCAACATATTTATTTATTACAAAAATAAAACTTTTCAGATTTTTCAAAAAACAACAAGTCCAGTTTTCAAAAAAAACATATCTACTATTAGAGCATTCCAACTGGAAACCTACCCACGTTTTAAAATTAAATTCCAAATACAACTCCAACTAAAAATCTTGTCAAATTTAAAAATTATATTTCACTTTCGTTTTCTTGGTGAATAGATAAACTGCAATCATATTGCACATTTTTCTTGAGAATGCTTAATATTTTAACTTAAACAACAAATAATTTACATGAAAGCAATATTCTATATGAAATTATTTAAAGTTATGTATTTGTTTTTAATGTATCCTAACTATTTAAATTTGGAAAAATTTAAATCAAAAATTTCGAACGTTCAAGTATAGGGGAAAGGGGGGTAATGACGGCATAGTTTTCATTCGGCATTAAAACACATCTAAAAATTGACATTTTTGATCAAACGAAACTTAAGATCACAAGTGTAACTCAAATGCTAACAAAGTATATCGGCAGATTAAAAAAATT
>JAPYZL010160393.1:0-10633 GCA_030522825.1 Platygaster orseoliae
AAATTTTAAATCGTCACAAAAATGTGACCGTCACGTGACCAACGAACACGTGACGGTCATTTGCCCATAGAAATATGAAAACAGAGAACGTGACCGTCACATGACGGTCATTGTGACCATGACCGTCACGAAAATGAAATGACCGTCACAGGCACATCACTAATTCCAACTCAAAAAATATACGAATCCCGATCATGTATGAATAATGAAAAAAAATTTTGCAACATAATGAATTCCTCATTCCACAACTCGATCGTCTCCAATACGCTTTGAAAAATCATCTTCACCCTGATTGCCAACTTAATGACATTCCGCTACTCGGAAAAATCACGATGAAAAAACGACAATATGTCGTCCCACGTCATTGAAAAAACAAAATATTGCGATATGGAAAACAACAATGACAATTTAGAATAGTTACGAGTAATGACATTTGAGCGTAATCGTTGGCGAAGAAATCGCCATGACTCACCTTACACGTTTCCGTGGTATTTCCAGCCTTGCAGTAATTCACAGGAGCTAAACCCGGCAAATAAAATCCAAAAGCACTAGGAACAGTACGAAACGCCCATAATAGAGCCACTAATTTTAGTCTTTCCATTGTCTGGGCTCTCTGCTGATATGTGACATGCACTTATTCTGGAATGATCTTCGCACTTTTCTGGTTTTGCACTTTGCAAGTTTTTTGGTGCTCCACGATGTCACGTCAACATTCATAGGCACTGTCAAGAGTCAACATTACACGACAGACGACAGCAAGAACTTTCACGAACTTTGCTGTTATCGGACAGTTTTCGGGCTTATCAGATCAGCTTCGGTCATCATCGGTTGTCATCGGTCGTGATCGTCTGCTGTCGTCTGCAGTTTTGACCGTTATGTGTTTGAATTCACAATCATAACCACATAGCTGCTCTTTTACTTTTTTGCTTCTTTTATAAGAAGCAGTAAATATTATTGAATATACTAAGCAATGAATAATAAAATATTGTGACCAATCAGAAATTTCTGCTGTCTCACACAATACATTAGTTAAAGAGAGAAAGAAAAAATATTCCTAAAAGAGTTAATCCCCATTGGGCGCGGCCATCTTGGATTGCCAACTTCAATCTTGTCAACACTTGAAGTTGACCGCAGCATTTGAATTCAAAATCCTGCCAGATATGTGATTTTCAAATGATTCCGATTTTCAAAAATTCATTCAAATCATTTAAACATTATTTGAATGCTGTAAGTATAACCTAACAATGTGAAAATTCCTAAAGAGAAAAAGGAGCAACCCTTAGACCATATAGTACTATATGGGGTGCGTTCCAAAACTCGACAAAGTTCAACTCGCGCAGGTTTTTATCGGTATAAAATTCATGCGCGAGTTGAACTTTGTCGAGTTTTGGAACACACCCATGGTCTAAGTAGCAACCCGACTGGGCACGGCCATACTGTTTAAATGGGAGCGGCCATTTTTAACGGTCACATTTGAATTTGAATATTTTATCGAATGGAATTTCATTGCGTTTTGGTTCATTTCAATGAAATATTTAATTTTAAGAATTGAAAATCACCTGATAATTGTCTTTTTTTGGCGAAGTAAATACGTGTTAAATCAGCGCGCGAAGCGCGCAACAGTTTCTAATCGTACTAAAATCGGAAATAGACTTCGGAACACTGCGGGAAGATCCGGATAACTTCGGGTTTACTCGGAATATTGATAACACGTACACTGACAGTCACCAACACTAAGAACGGATGACATAACCAAATTGAACCAAATAGTCAAATACCAAATATAACAAAAACACAACTGCAATATGTATTTTCCATGAAACTTGAAATTGTAAATGAAAATCATCAATGCAGCTGCATCATTTATTTTTAAATGCACTAATTGTGACAATTTCCTACGAAAATGCATTTGGTTCTGTGGGAGACAGATCACAATTTAATGTCAATTGCGTGAGAAGATGTCAGGACAACAAATGCCAAAAAGGTATAGTTATATTAATAATGTCCATTTCGATTTAATTATTATTTTGAGAGACTCATACTTGTTTCATAAAAAATTACAGACTTTTTGATATCGAATTTGCTCCTAAAAAAAATGTTTCGACAGATATTTACTTATTTCGCAAATTTCATACATTTTGACGAATATTTACTGACTTGAATTCACATAAAAAGTCGAGAAACTTTTATAAGTTAATATATTCATGTATTCAATTTATTTTCATGAAAATTATATTTTTAGCTGATTCCGAGAAAATTCTGCTTAGTTGAAGAAAAGTTAACTCATTTATTGAATATTCAAAAGAAAGTTATAAATGTACTATAAATAAACTGAACAGTGAATAATATAATTAACTGTAATGAACAATTTTAATAAATAATTAAAAGAAATTGAAATCTACTAGTGTCTATGATTTGAGTAAATTTAGAAATTTTTTTTTCCCAGATGGAAACCATGCCCAAGTTCCTGGTTTTGCCTTGCGCCTGCTTCGATGGGATTGTAATGAGGATTGTCGCTACAATTGCATGTGGGAAGTCGTTGATTTTTTCAAATCTAATGGCCTGCAAATTCCTCAATTCCATGGAAAAGTATACATATTCATGTTATCTTTTTCAATTCAATATCTCAACAATAATAACTTTGTTTTCACAACACTGCATTCTTTTCTGTTAAAAAATTTCAAAAATTTGAATTCGTTTGTCTTGAACAATACCACAGAAATTTAATTTCTTCATTCATGAGTTTAACTTTAATTTTATTTATTACTATATATTATAAATAATGTCATTCTCCTGAGTAGGCATAGGTATATTCATTCATTTGCATCAGGTCTCTTACACTCATTAAGAAAATCCTATCACGACAAAAACTTTGAATAAAATGATACCTGCTCAGGGCTGGATTTCCTGAACAGGCCAATTAGGCAGCTTCCTATGGCAGCAAATTTTTAAGGAAACTTTTTAAATTTGTTTTAGATGTAAGAAACTGAAATTTAGCAGAGATGTCAATATTTAAATAACTTATCAGAGGATTTTCTGCTTATTTTGTTGGTACATGCTGCAGCAATATAATAAATAAGTTCCATGATAAAATTGCAACATAATAACAAGGTTGATAGTAAAATAAATAAATCTTCTAATTGAGAATGCTAATTATATTTATTGTTATGAGTTTCCTGATACATATTTAGAAATTTTCGCGCTCCACACGATAATGTATCAACTTAAATTAATGAATTATGCAAAAATCAACATTTTCATTTTGAGGCTCATATAAAAAACAGTGAATATCTTCAAAATTGTTGACATTTTTTAAATTTCAAAGAAATGTTCGGAATAACTGAAATTTCCCAAGTAAAATGGCTGAAATTGTGGAAACATCTTGATTTTCATAATTTCTTAGTTTCAATATACTTATCAATCAATTTCTACTACCATTTTTTGTCTCAAATTTTCATAACGCTTAAAATTTCCATGCATCTAAAAATTTTCCTACTCCTAGCATTTTCGAACTATTAATAGGTAATTTATGAATTTCGCGAAAGTCCTATTGTTTGAGAAATATTCCAAATGTGATGAAATTTCGGAATTTCTGTAATCATCGTTTAACAATATGAATGATATTCATAAAAGTTAGTAACTTTTTACAATATTGAAATTCTTGCAATCTCTGAAATTTTCCGAATTTTGACGGAATGTTTGTAATAACTAAAGTTTTCGAAACAAAGTTTGGGACTTGTTAAAATATATTTATTTTTATAATTTTTAAATTTTAATATACTTATAAATATATTTTGTTAACCTATTTGCATTGCAAATTTTCAGAGCACTTGAAATTTCCATAAATCTTAAGATTTTCCAACTCTGAGCGTTTTCCAACTATTGATAATAATTAATGATTTTCGCCCAAATGCTATCGTTTGCAAAATGTTCTAAATGTGACAAAATTCCTAAATTTTAGTAATCATTGAAGATTATGAACTATATTTATAAATATGAGTAAATTTTCACAATATAGAAATTCTTGTATTCCCCAAAGTTTTCGAAAATTTTCAAACTCTAACAGAATGTTCGGATTAACTCAAATTTACGAAATAAAATTACTGCAATTGACAAATTATCTTTATTTTTGTAATTTATCAATTTTAATATACTTATCAATAGATTTTGTCGACCAATTGTTGTCTTGAATTTGCTGAACCCTTAAAATTCGCATATATGTATATTAAAATTTTTCAACTCAAGTTGAAAAATTTAAGCATTTTCGAACTATTAATTATTTATAAATTCTGCAAAAGTCTTATCGTTTGAAAAATATTCTAAATGTGACGAAATTTCTAAATTATAGTAACCATTGAAAACATGAATGCTATTCATAAAAATAATTTTTACAATATTGAAATTCTTTCAATCTTTGAAATTTTTTAATGTCTGACTTTTTGAATTTCCCTTATCAATCAAATTTCTACAAATTTGAAAATTGCTTGAATATTCGAATTTCACAAAATTAAATGAATTTTCAGAATGTGAATCAACTTGGAAATTTCAAAATCATAATAATTCACAGGGTTCCTAGAGTGGGAAAAATTAATGAAATTATGATAGAATAACAAAATATGCTAAAATGTTCTAAATAAATGCTTGAAATAACCAAGTTTTAGAAAACATCTGGATTTCTAAATTTTCCAAATTTTGACATATTTGCAATTTTTCTATATTACTCGTCTTTTGCATTTTTATAAATTCATATGGTAGACTCTAAATTCATATAATTCTCCAATTCACTGAACACGAATTTTTTTCTTCGGAGAAGACGTGTGTTGGGGGGGGGGGAGGGGTAGAGGGCTGGAAATTTTTGAAACTGTCTAGGGGCACCACATTCCTAAATCCAGCACTGATTGTTATATTCATTCATTTTCATCAGGCCTCACACGCTCAATAAGAAAATCCTGTCTTAAAAAACTTTGAATAAGATGACGCTAATAGACATTTTTCTGGAAAGGGGCAGTTTAATTTGAAATTGAAATGTATGTGAGAAATTGAAATATTTGAAATATTAAGTTATTAACCATAAGTGTCACATTTTCTTCAGTAGTTCAGAAATTGTTAATCTTTTTTATAAATTCGATAAATTACTGGGATTTCAGAAGAAGACGAATTCTAGTAATTAAAAAAAATCAGAAAATTCTGTTAAATTACTTACACAGTAATACAGTAATTATAACAACATCGCACAGAAAGCTTTAGTAAGTTACAAAATTTTCATAAAAATCGAAAAATTGAAAAACAGGATCGTCGATGGTTTTAGAAAATTTTAAAAATTTTTGTTATTTCAGGAAATGTCAAAAAAATTTGAAGACTTCGGTATATTATGAGCATTCCATAAGATCAAAAAAACTGAAGATTACTAATAAAATTTTCAGAAAATAAATAAATGTTCTATCTTGTACAGAGATCTTTTGTGTATAACCTTTAAAACCTCAATGAGAGTCTGACAAATTTTTAACATCGTAAATAGTTATAAACATAAAACATTTTAATTTTATGTGTTATTTTTCTGCTACTGATATTAATGTGATTTTTAAATACATAGGTTCACGACATTTGTTGCTAATATTAGGGATTATGTTAAATCAGTTTGATTTTTTTGCTTTATACATTAGTGCCTGTTTATTCTATTATTAATTTGTAAATTCCTATAGTTCCGTAATTGTGGTAAAAAAAAATATTTCAAAGGTTATAAATAATTGTATAAATTCTAGTAATTTGCACGATTTCGGAAAATGATGTGAAGTTTCGTAAATGAAGAAAATTCTGAAAATTTCGTTTAATTACGGAAACTGTATTATTTATTAAAATTGTAAAAATTGTAAGTTATAAAAAGTTTATCGTACCGAGATCTTCGATAATTTACAAAACTTGACTAAAAATAGAAAAATTCATAAAATTTATAGAATCGTCAATAATTCTAGAAAATCCAAAAAATTTCTATAATTTCAAGGAGTGTTGATACATTTTAAAGGCTGCGGAAAATTCCGTCAAATTAAAAAAACTGTAGAGTACTTATAAAATTTGCAAAAAATAAAAAATATTTCATCTCGTACAGAAATCATCAATGGCTTAAAAACGTTAATGAGAGTCTTAAAATTTTTAATATGAATATTCAGGAACATAAAATATTTCGAAGATTACAAATAACTGTAAAAATTTAACAAAATTCTGTTTAATTACAGAGACTGCAATATTCATGAAAATTGTAAAAATAATAACACGTTTGTCGTCGATCATAATTTCAAAACAGATATAAAAAATTATAAAAATTTAAAAAAATATAAAAAACATTTTAAATATTAAAGATAGTTAATATAAAGTTATTCAAAAAATTTTTCGAATTATATGAAATGTTGAAAAATTTGTTAGATTGTGGAAAATTTCGATAACTCCCTCTAATCACAAAAAATGTTAAATATTCTGAACATTCTTAAATCGTAAAATGTTAAATTTTTAATTACAATGAAGAAGTATTAAAGTTTCGAAAAATAGAAATACATTGAAAATATAAGAGATTTTTTGTAAATCTGACGAATTCGGAAAATTTGTAGAATTCCATGAAATATTGATAGATTTTATGGGATGAAAACCGACTAATACATCTAATATCGATATGAATTAAATTACAGTGGCCTTTTATTCGGATACTTGGCATCCAAGAGCCAGCCTCAGTATTATTTTCGATACTCAACTTGAGTGCAATACTCAAAATGTACATGACATTAAAAAGAACAGTCTTTAAAAAAAATACCATGTTTTATGTGTGGACGTACTTCACTCTAGTAAGTTGAAAAAAAATCTGTGTACCAGAAAGATTCGTACTAATTGTAATT
Source organism: Platygaster orseoliae (assembly GCA_030522825.1). NCBI lineage: Eukaryota > Metazoa > Arthropoda > Insecta > Hymenoptera > Platygastridae > Platygaster > Platygaster orseoliae. The sequence goes on from JAPYZL010160393.1 coordinate 6,885, forward strand.
TCAAATGATTTAGAACAGTTTTCAGAATTTTTTGAAGCCTGTGAACAATCCAGTCAACTTTTTTTATCAGGTCTCGATTAACGCTTGGTTCTGGTCTGCAATATTTCACACGCGTGACACTGATTTCACAGAATTCATGGACTACGCATCAGCATTTACCACCGTCTTAACTTTACTCTATTGCTTACTCCTGAGGTTAATATATTTTTAATTATTAAGCTTTATGTCCTAAAAAGATATTCTATAACAAACTTCTAAAAAAAATTAATTTTTTTTTTACTGATACATGAATAATCTCTGAGAAAATATTCCTAAAAAGATTTTTTTTTATTTTTTTGATTGAATCCTGAAAAAAATGTTGTACAAATCCGCGTAACATAATGAATCTCGACCAATTTTCAGAATGTCATACCAAAGCTCTTCGAACTTCATAGTGTTTGCAATAACTTGTTTGTACATTAGCTTGCTCTACACTCATATAACTTACTTGTGGTCTGGACGAATCAACTATGATTACAACATGAAGTTTAACATTGCTCTTGGTAAACAATCAAATTATGCATTATTGTATGAAACAAAAATGAAAAAAAATTCATTACCTCCATTTTATAGGTTTTGTAACTTTCACAATGGCAATGATTTGGTGGTACAAGAACTCTAAAAAACTACCTCATTCCTATTTGATTGGACGGTTCACAGTATTGTCAGTTTTGGTAACTTTGCTTGAAGTTTTGGACTTTGCGCCAATTTTTTGGATTTTCGATGCCCACTCTCTGTGGCATGCTTCTACCATTCCATTGATTCCTTTTCTTTATAGGTAAATATAAGAAAATCCACTATCTAAAATCTTCTCAAAAGTTAATAATAATAAATGGAAACGTTTTTTTTTCAGATTTATGATTGAAGACTGCATCTACTTAGATAATTATCGTCTGAAACTACAAGAACACGTGAAGTGATACACCAGACGACAATTTTTTAGTTTTTATATCGTTGATTTTTATTTTATTTACAAAATTTTGTTTGTCCATTAAATATTTATGAAGCTTGTTGTCATGTGTGATAGACAGTAACAAATCGGAATTCGTAGTTTATTTATATCAATGCTAAAAGATTTTGATCAGATTTCATGTTTTATACTTTTTTCGTACTTGTATCTACGTTGTACACAGGATTAATTACTGATTGCATCAATTAGACCTGTTTTTTTCCAAAAAAAAGAACTTGGTGTATCAGGATACATATAAAAATCGAAAGAAATTGCCAGCAAATGATTTATTACTTTAATTTGTTTCAATTTACAAGTATTCATTATCTTGGCTAGAAAATGTTTAACTTGATTTTGAGATGGATGGTGAGTCCTTCTTTCCACGGACAAGTGATCTTTGTTTTTGCACAAAGAGCAGCACGTTTTTTAGTGACAGCCTGACAAAAAATATCATCATCAAATTACAATTTACCAGAAACCAGATTGGTCTTCGTGGATTTACATGTGTGACATGTCATGTATTCCTTAGCAATTTACAAATCTGTAAAAAAAAATTGCGTATACATAACCATAATTACCTAACACTCCAAATTTATTTTATGATTGCTTAATAAGGGTAAAGAGTAACTGTCTAAAAATGATTTAAACATGCTATTGAAAAAATTACCGTAATTTTGCTCAACCAGCTCTTTTTTCCGTGACATTGCAGGAAAATTATTTTTTTTTTAATATGCACATTTTTAAATTTTTATAATTTTATTCTTATACACGTTATTGGATCAAAAAATGTTTATTATGCAGCTTTAGGTACAAATCGAACTGAACAAATTGATTTTTACTCATTCAAAGTTTTTGTACTTGAAAATAAAGTTTATGATAAACAAAAATTTACTTTTCATATATACAATCAAAATGAAAAAACTCTATGTCGAATAGATTCGTCAATTTAATATTAAGTTCAAATTCGCTAGTTGCAAATAAGCTACTAATTTGAAGTACGACGATACATACCTGGGAAGCGTCTATGGCTTTTGTGGGGCTGAGTCCGTTTTTAATCATTATTTTTTCATAAAAATATACAATAAATTGAGTTATGTTTACATGCGAACAACTGACAAAGTGCTGAATAATGCAAAAAAAAACTTGAATTCCAAAACGGCAGCTGGAACAGGCCCGGCGGAACGTTTTGTCCATCCTTGTCTACGTTGCCTTTAAGCGCGCAAAGTAGAAAAAGACGGAAAGTGTGGAGCTGCTCCACACTTTCCGTCTTTTATTACTTTGCGCGCTCAAAGGCAACGTAGGCAAGGATGGACAAAACGTTCCGCCGAGCCTGAGCTGGAAGATTTGCTAGAAAAAAGGTCGTTATTTTTCATTAATTTTTCCAGGAAAAATCTAAAACAGAGAAACGAAACAAATAAAAAAGTAAATAAATAAAAGTATTGTATAGCTATCTTATTAGACAATCCGAGCTTTCGGTTTATATTTGTGCCCTTTTCAATGGGAAAATCCCAAATTTTCTGACGAGTGACTAAATTTTTTTTACCCAAGTTTTCTGATAATTTTATAATTTTAATTTATTTTTATACATTTCATGAAATTTCAACAGAAAAAAGATTAATGATGCTCTTAATTATATCGAAGACTCAAAAACTTTGATCCATTTCTGGTCTGTTATTTATTGCAAGGTGGAGTTTGTAATGCATGAGTTAATTATCACTGTTGTATTGAAACTTGTGAATTCGATTGTTTTTGATTGTGGAATACGTTTAGTTTGTTTTATTTAGAACTCAACGTTTGTATGGAATTTTAGTTTTCGCGGGGCGAGTGAGAGCGTGCGCGCGCAGGTTGGTTCGTACGGCTTCCGCTCACGAGGTGGCTGCACCTACGGTTTTCCCGAATGTCGGATATTGTGCTGAAAGCTTAAATACTAGCGAAAAACTTGCTTTCAGTATCGCTTCGAGGCTTTAAAGCTAAGATCAAAGTGTAGTATTTGTTCTTATTAACTTGATATCTAATACTGAATTCATCGAATTCTTCCTTAGTATATCGAACTGATTTTTATGAACAGAAGAAGTAATGGGGCTTGCTCCGCCTCCTCACGGGTGGTCCTTGTATTGCATTACAGCAAGGTGTGTGTACCGCCCAATTATTAAATTCAAACAAATTATTTATTATGTAAAGGGACAGTATAAGTTTAGGTCATTAGGTAATCGAAGAACAATTATTCGCATTACTGCTTCACCTTCTTTACTTAGGAACCTGATTCAGAATTTCAAACCACGATATGCGAATATGATTATGGTTATCAGAACGAAATACCCTAGTAACTGTGATTTTTATAACAAAAGTGTTTTTTATAAACTGATTTTAGAAAAAACATTATATGTCAGTTTCATAAAACTGTTTTTATAAAAAATATCGATTTTTATTAAAACGCAGGTTTATGAATAGACATTTATGCTACAAGGGAGGAATGGAATGATTCCACGAGCGAGCATTTGGGCACGAACGGCAGCGAGTGCGCAAGCGCGCGAGTTGAATCACATTCCTCCCATGTAACATACAATATTTTTTCCATGTATGTGTAGGAGTAGCCACTTACGATGAAACGCGTGACGCAGGCCTCTTTCCAGGAAGTCATAAAATCAGCGAGAGAGTTCTTCTGTTCCCTGCTATCCGGGATAAAAGACTTTTATCCCGGATAGCAGGGAACAAAGAAGAATTCTTCCGCTGATTTTATGGCTACTCGGAAAGAGGGCTG
>JAPYZL010160397.1:0-10104 GCA_030522825.1 Platygaster orseoliae
TTTTAATAACTAAACTTAGAATTCGAGATAGTCATAATAAAATAACATTTTCTATATGTAAAACAGTAAAAAAGCCTTTCCAAAAACTTCCCTAACAATTGTTACTTCGAGTTGCTTCGAGTTCAAAGATGTCCTGATTTGTTTTTCAATTTTGAAGGGTAAAAATTTAAAATTGGTTTCCAAATTTTTTGTGGAACATTCTTGAGGGTTTGAAGAAACAAAAAATGGCTTTTTCTGAAAAAGTCCAAAAATGAAGTTACGCTAGAATGTTTTACCTCTGTAAACTATATGCCCAAATGTTCTGGATCGATAAACGGTACGTTAGAATGTTCAGGCTCCGCGAACTGTACGTTATTATGGTAGGAACCCATTGATATATTAATACATACAATACTTGATAATATATTTTAGATCTGCATATAATATGTCTTAAATACTTTGTAGATTTTTCATAATTCCTGCAATCACACAATGATTTCTGCCAAAATTAAGTTGAAAGATTTAATTTAAGAAATTTTAATTACTTTTTTTGTAAATATTCATACATTTAATGTTTGAATAGTGATAAAATTTTTTTTAATCTTAGAAATAATTCTTAAACATATAGACTGTATTATTTTTTGATAATTTTATGAGTATTTTTAAAAAACTTGAAGATACATGCAATAGTTTACCATAAATTGATATAAATAGTGAAATTGTTGAGTTTATTTTTGAATATACAATATACAACCATCGATAGATAAAAACAAAACCTTTTTTTTATGTAATTTTATTATATTATTTATTTAATTGAAATTGCTAATAAATCATAATTTATATTTTTATAATTTAATAAATTTGATTATTTTATTTAAAAGTATTATTTTTGAATATACAACTATCAATAGATGAAAACCAAAGACCTTTTTTATTTCTAAAAAAAAATTGCAAAAGGTTAAGTAACATTTGACAGAAAAATATTATGCATATAATTTTGTCTTATTGAAAATTACTCAGTAAAAATAGAATCTTAAGTTTTATATACCTGCACATTATCATTTTTGAGGAGGTTAAATAAGTCTAGCAAAATCGGTAGTATTTTATTTGACAAATAATACGCAATAGGTTTTATGTTATTAAATTATGTATGGGTCATTTCATGGGAGATTTACAGTCAACATTTTTTTTTCAACCAAATTTTTTTTTTTTCGTGTTTTCAGATCGAAAATAATCGATACGTATTTTTTTTTTTTCAATGTGATACTTGAAAATTTCGAAATATGATTTTTTGAAATTTCGTAGTCTGTAAAAAAACTTTTTTTTTGGCAAACTTTTAAAACAGTTTTGAAAATAAAATGTTCCCTTTGTACCTTAATTGTACCTAGGCGTACAAGCTTTCAAAAAAACTATAGCACACCTACCATTGTTTTTTTTTAACAACGATACAGTGCATTGGTATAAACAAATTCATTTTTTCCAAACTTTGCACTATTTTTTTTCGATAAATTTTTTTAAAATGTTTATCAATATGCATGCAAAGTTTTGGAGTGGAGAAATAAAAAAATAACTCGCTCGTTGCAGCGCACGGGGCAGATTAAAAAAATTCGTTACACCTACAATTTTTATTTCTCCCCTCCAAAATTTTGCATGCATATTGATAAACGTTTTGAAAAAATTTATCAAAAAAAAAAAAAAATCGAAAAAAAATAGTTCCAAGTTTGGAAAAAATAAATTTGTTTATAACAATACACTATATTGTTGTTAAAGAAAAACAACGTTAGGTGTGCTTTGGTTTTCTGGAAAGCTTGTACGCCTAGGCACAATAATATTAAGGTGCAAAGGGAACATTTTATCTTCAAAACTGTTTTAACAGTTTGCCATAAAAAAAAAGTTTTTTTACAGACTACGAAACTTCAAAAATCATATTTCGAAATTTTCAAGTATCACATTGAAAAAAAAAATATATGTCGATTAGGGTTGTCGATATAAAATCCATTAATCGAAAAATCGATTTTCTTGTTTCAAATATCGATTAATTTTCGATGATTTTTGCCTACTCGATTAAATCGATATACGATTATTTCTTTTGGTATTCCGATATAATCTAATATCGATTAAATCGATTATTTAATCTATTAATAATCGGCTACCTTCCTAGATTTTTTTTAAATCTTCACATCAAATAATCGATATATCGGAAAATCGATTTTCTTACTAGACGGTTATTCGATATCGATTATTTAAAGCATGTAAATAAATATCAATGAATATCGATAAATATCGAGTAAATTTTAGATCTGACGATATATCGGAAAATCGATTTTTTACCACACGATTAATCGATATTGATATCGGTTGTGCGTGAGCAGACGATTAATATCGATTATTCGATGTATGTAGACAACCCTAGTGTCGATTATTTTCGACCTGAAAAAATGAAAAATAAAATTCGGTTAAAAAAAAAAATTTTTACCGTAAATCCCATAAAATGACCGTATATAGAAAATTAGAATTCTTACTTAGACAGCTGATAATAAAAAGATTGTGTTTGAAAAATTTCCACAATAACTCGCATTTGAGAAAAAATGTGGTGTAGCCACCTAGCGAGCACGAGCGTACTAATCGACTTGCGCTAGTGCGTTAAGCATAGTGCACGAGAGTTTTGAATGATAATCCATTTCTCATAAACATTAATTGGTTTCCATCAACATTCCTTAATGGAAATTTTCCTAGTAAAGCCGCCTTCATACAAGTGTCATATGAGCTTCATATAATAGTATGAATTTTGTATGAACCTTGGGGGCTGTTCACATATTACGTAACGCCCAGGGGGGGGGGTGTCGAACGGTTTGTTACAAAGTGTTTCGAGGGGGGTGGGGGGGGGGTACATTAACTGAGTTACGTAACGTCGAACAGATACTAAAATAACTACTAATAGTTTAAATTTGTTAAATTTGTTACATTACAGGGGTGAGGGGGGGGGGTAGTGAGGTTTGTTACGTTGTGTTACGACCAGGGGGGGAGGGGTCCAAAAAGGTCGAAAAATGTATTACGTAATATGTGAACGGCCCCTTGTATAAGAGTTCATATTATTCGTATTTTTATGAAATGTGAGTAATTTTATTGCGAAAAAATGCCACAGCTATGATCCCTTCAAATTTTCTTGTGAATATTTAAATTTATAGTGTTCCATACGTTTTATTAATTTTATCAGATGTTTATATAAAGTCTACGCTATACTGTGAAAAGACATAGTGTTGGATACAATTAAATCTGCATGACCTGCATCACATGAAGTTAGATGAATAAAAATATCATTTAAATAATTGATTAAATAAATAAAATGACTATAGAGTGATAAACTTGAATAATTAACAATGTAAAAACCAAGTTGGCTCATAGCTGTGAGATTCATATAACTAGTGAAATTGTTGGGTTTATTTTGGTGAACTCTTGAAAATTTAATAGAATTTTTGAAACATTTTTAAAGATCTTAGTAGCAGTATTGAAACAGTTCTGAAAACAAATAAAAATTAAAATTGAAAACTTATTAAAATATACTGCAAAATTTTGTTAACTTTAATGAAAATTTAGTGGATTTAAACCAAAGTAATTTCAAATTAAAACATTTTGAATTTTATAACATACAAAAAATTTCTTAAAATTTCATTACTATTCCACATTTAATGGGTATATATAATAATACAATTTGTAAACTTATTTTGTTCATTTTTCTATCAGGTGGCGCCAAATTCAACTGAAAATGTGACGCCAAAAACTTCGGAAACAAGACCCTATTTAGAGACAAATATGGATGAAACTGGAAAGATTTTTCATGGAAATTTATTGGATCCAAGATCTCCAAACGCACCCTTGCCGCGAACTCCAATTTCGGTGATTTTTAGATATTCAAATCCTTCAACAATTTACACAATTTCAGAAACTTTAGCAAAATTTCCAAATACCTCGAGCAATTCCCTTGATTTCTACAATTGAAAAATCCCAGTTAGAAACAAAAATGGTTTTGATTCAAAAACGCCGACTTCCCATTTTCTCAAGGATTTCTAACGGTTCATAAGAAATTACTATATTTTACCCAATTTGAGTAAGCTCTTGCTCAGAAATAAAAAGAATAAAAAATCATAGAAATTAAATTTACTTTGCTGAATGTAATGAAACTTTTAAGAAGTGCACAAGGCACTCGAATGTAATTGTACAAAGAAATATGTATAGTGCTTGTTTATTCATACTGTAACAAAGAACCATGCAATTATTATTGAATAAACATAATGAACTTTAAACTTTTGAGAATTTTAGTGTTTGAAAATCGATAATGAATGGTTCCAACCATTAAAAATTTTCAGTTTCTAAAATGTAAAAGGAATTAATTATTTTTTAATTAATTATTCATTAATTATTATTTGACATCTTTCCTCAACAGATGACAAATAGTGAAGACATTGAAGAATTCTCGACACCGACTGGCCCAGAAATGAACTTTCACAAAAAAATACTTTTGAAGAATTTTGACCCAAGATCGCCCGCTTGTGAATTTAACAGAACACCAATTCTAAAAACAACTCCTCTAGAAACTCGTCGTTTATCACTGGTCGAAGACTCTTCGGACGACAAAAATTCTTGGGATGAAATTTTGTATACAAAAACACCTCCGTTATCGAGGCACTCATTTTGCGAAATCATAACATCATTCGAAGTCCCAGAAGTCCAAGTACTTTTACCAGACATTGCGACAGATTCCGTGGAATGTGTGGAAAACGAGGAATTTGACGAAAAACTAGAGGAAAACCAAGATTCGGAAAACACGACAAATGATAAGAAAATAATGATTGACAATATTTTGTCAAATGCTATGAAAAATGTGGAAATTGGCAAGAACAAAAATAATTTGGGGAAAATTGCAATTTGGAATGACAAAGAAAATAATGGAGAGAATAAGAAAATCGGGGTAGAGGAAAATTCGCAAAAATTCGAGACTGAGAAGAAAAAAGTCGACGTGAAAAATGTAAGATTTTTGTTATAACTTTTTGGTAGATTGTTAAAAATAATTTTGTACACATTTTTTCAGCGCCGAACTCCACTTGCAAATCGTTCAAACAACCACGAATTACCTCATGGAACATCACCTGCAACAGTTTTTCGACTAAAAAGAAATACGGGAAAATCGGGTGAAAACACGCCCACTTCCATTAAACGCTTTGGACCAACCACAAAAATGAGTGAAACTGTTTGGGACCCTGAATCTTCAGTAGTCATATAAGCAAAAATTTTTCACAAATATAATCGTAACTGCCATTTTTTCATAACAATCTAAATAGACAAAGTTCCTTATATTGGAATTGAAATTCGTAAAATTATAAGGATCAGTCACCTGTTTCAAATCATTGTTTTTTTTTTATTAACTGTCGATATATGCAGACAATAAAATCAGAAACAATTTAACTATTCTTATTTTTTCCCTCCATACTCATTGCTTCCCGGATTCGTTCTCTTGCTGATTTGATGGAATTCCCCAAGTTTTCAGATGGCTTCACAATTTCTGTAACGCTGAAAAATATTTAAAAAAATTTTGTTTCGTTTAGTTATTGAAATGTATTTTAAAAAACGTACTTCATATTTATTTCAATTATGTACCTCGAGTCCATTATAATGATCCGTTTTTTTGCTCTGTCGGCTTCTGGCAACATTTTGATAACTATTCCTTTCTCCACTTTTTTCGGATTGACGAAACTTTTTTTCCCTTCCCCCTGTTCTTCAAAATTTGCCAAATTTCTAGTGTCAACAATTTCTGGGCGGAATATTTTTTTTCCAAATCTCTTGGACTCAGTAATTTTTACTGTTCTTCCTTTGTAATTTTTAACTTTTTTCTCAACGATTTCCGGCGGTAATTTTGAAGTTGTTGAAATCACGGTTTCGTTTGGTTTGTAAGGAGCTTGGAAAAAATTCGAATTTGAAGTCGATGTGTTTGTTGCATACGATGAGCTAGGTAAGGTTGAAAAACGAGGGTCGATTTCTTGAGGGATTTTTTCATAAATTGTGTTCAAAGTCTCTCCAGGAAATTTTTTAGCTAGCCTTTCGTCGGTTAAAGGTAAAGCTGGTCGTTTTTTCTTGCGATCAAATTGTTCCCTGTAAAAAGCAATTTTTTGTAATTAAGTCTTTTTACTGAATTTTATAGTTTGACTAAAAACATAAATATCATTGTTTATGAATTATTCTGAAGTCTTAGTGAATTTGATAAAAAATAATGTTCAGCAGTTACGTAAAGCCTTTTAAATTTTTTGAGCACGAGTAGTTGAAATTTTCAAAAACTGCAGAAAAAAAAATTTCTTACACTGGTATGAACTGGTCGATCCGAGGATTAGTAGGATCTTCTTTGTGCCTTTTTATCCTAACTGCGACGTCTTTTCGACGTTGCGCCAATTTTTCTCTTGTTTCGGAAATTGTTTCTAATTCTGGGGTGTAAAAAACGTGAAGGGATCCGCCAAAAAAATTTTTACCATCCACAAAACGTTTTGCAATACTGAAAAAATTGAGGTAAAAAAAAAATTTGAATGAATGTAATAAAATATTTATAAAAAATCAGTCTTCATCAAATTTCAAAGAATAACATGTTTTTTAATTTTGAGTTAAAAATTCCTCAGCCTTTTTTTCAAATTCTCAAAATTTATCTATTAATTTAACTTTCTTATAAGCTAATCACGACGTTTGGTGCCAAAAAATGTTTGTCAAAATTTAGGTTTTGAGGAATTGAATTTTTTAATCTATGAAAATACTAGAAAATTTACCAACATTGAAGAAATAGTCAAAGTTATAGAAATCTATGAAAGTACTGTTTTCTAAAGAATTCAAACGAATATAAAAGATCTATGGAATTTTAAATTCTAAGGTTCTATAAAAATACTAAAAATCTACAAGAATACAAAAAATGCGACAAAATATAATAAATACGAAAAAACAATAAATCTATTAAGTACTACAAAATTTATGTCCTTGTCGTCTTCTCAGAAATATGAAGAAATTTTAAAAATATATCGAAATTGGAGTTTTTGAGTATTATATTCTAGAAATTTATATTTAAATAGAAGATATGTAAATTTTTTTATTTCTTATACATAAACATACTCAGCATGCAAATGACGTCACTTCATTTTACTTTTTAAAACGACGTCTTTCCATTAATTTTTAAAATACATCAAAAATAAAAAAAAAACGTGTCTGGTATTTTTTTATAAACTAACAATATCAGCAATAAAAAAAATTCATTCAACTTCCCAATTGCTATATTCAAATTTATTCCCAAAAATCCAAATTTCTATATATTTACTGTTACATTAGTTCCAGTAAATTTTCGTACCGCGCGCTTTGGATGCGATCAAAATGAACGTGGTAACTCTCTGTGAATTGTTCTCCGGGATAATCCGGCAGAGGTAAAAATTTTTTCAGATTCCCATAAGGGCAGAATAATTTTTTCACTTCCGCCTTCAACTGCAGTTTTGGAACTCCAGAAACAATCAAATGTTTCGACTCATCGTTGATTGTGTAGACCTATTTTACAGAGCTTGTGCGATAAGGAAATTGTTTGCGAAAATTTCTCGATGAATAAATCAAGTGATATTTCTGTTATTTTGTTGATATTTAAATATTACACAAACAATTCATCAGAATCAATAAATTTGTACACAAAATATGAACTTAATCAATATAATTATCGTTATTTCTATGAGATATTTAAATACAGTGTGTAATTAAAAAGGAATCAATATACGCACATATATAGACATGGACTGATATATTTAAGAATTCGAATTTTCAAAGATATGAAAATTTTTTAAATTTTGTTATATACTATATATTATTATTATTATATATTATAATATGATAATCATAGATTTAACATAATATAAATGATAATATTATATAAATAATGATTATTATTTTATAATAATAACAGATAGTATATAGTTATCAAAGTTGAAAAAATTGTTGTATCTTTAAAAATTCAAATTCTTGAACATATCAGTTCATGTCTATGTATACGTATATCATTTTTAATTACACACTAATTAAATATAATAAAAAAATAACAAGAAGTATATATATTTTCAAAGATACAAAAAATTTTGTAATTTTGTTATATATAATATATTATTATTATATATATGTATATTATGATATATTCTTAAATAATTAATATATTATAATAAATAATAAATAAAAAATGAATGAAATTATTGATTCAATTACAAACTGTTATAATATTAATATAATCATATGTATATTATTGTTACATATTGTAATATTGTTAATATACAAATATTTATAATAAGTATTCAAAAAAATAAGTTTCAACTTATTTCTTCATAACTTTTCAAAATTGAAAATTTTATAATACATAAGAAGTATTTTCTTAATAATTTTAATAATCAATCAAATTAAATCTTCGTACCTTGAAATATTTTACCATATGAATTAAATATAAAGACATATAATGTAATGCCTTAGAAAAAAATATTCAACATAATACATTAAAAATTGTATTTGTTGTTCAAAATTCTATGATACATGTGTCACAAAATAATTTTTTTTCAATTTACAACTGACAAATCGTGATAATTAATAACCGTTGACCTTGAAAAATTGTAACGAAATATTTTGAAAATAGTAATAACAAAAAAATGACCTTCAAATACAATTTCTCAGTGACAGTCAATGCAATTATAAAACAGTGTGTAAAAATAAATATCAAATATATTGTATTTTGATAGGATACAGGAAATTCCAGCGATGTCTAGTACCTTGACAGCTGTCAATTTTCTCCCTTGTCTGTAAAGTGGTCTCGTTTGACATAATTCATGTTGCTCATGATGCGCAAGTGGTATAACTTTTTGATTAGACATTCTGTAAATTCAATGTCTATTTTTTATATGTTCTAAATCATTCTGAATATTTGGAAAAAGACTCTATGTTTAATTTGAATTAATTTGTTTACTGTCCCTTGTGATTGCCCTTGATTCCATGAAGACCATTGAAGACCATGAAGACTAGAAACCTGGAGAGATAACTCGGGTGGAGGGGATGGCCACAAATCTCTTAGACCATATAGTACATGGACCACTCGTCGTCTATCTTGTTGTACGCTGAAAATCGTGAGACACACATGAGACAAGTTGTTATGTCCAACCCCTTAGCAACAAAACAATTGTCTGCTGTAGTGCTGCCAACTGCTGCACACAATTGTATTGCTGCTATAGGGTTGGACATAACAACTTGTCCCATATGTCTGTCACGTTTTTTCGGTACCCGACGAGCGTACCCGACGAGCGGTCCATGTACTATATATGATCTAAGACAAATCTTTACGCAGTTCGCGTGAGGTGGGGGTTGATCTTAGACCATATAGTACATGGACCGCTCGTCGGGTACCGAAAAAACGTGGCAGACATATGGGACAAGTTGTTAGGTCCAACCCTATAGCAGCAATACAATTGTGTGCAGCAGACAATTGTATTTCTGCTAAGGGGTTGGACATGACAACTTGTCTCATGTGTGTATCACGATTTTCAGCGTACAACAAGAGAGGCGATGAGCGGTCTACACTGTAAAAAATACGAATGTAAAAATTATATCTTGTAGTAAATTTCTATCGCGAATTCACCGTTCGACGAGCAGTATTTTTACGTACTCGTCATGAAATTTACCCTATGCAGCACGTCATATCTAATGATTTTTAGTAAATTTACTGCGAGGGCAGTAAAATTAACGTTCGGCGGTGGGATAATATTGCGACCTGTCCGCGGAACGTTAAATTTAATACCGCTAGGAATATTACTGCGACATTGTGTTCTTCATCTCCGGTCGGTAATATTGACATATTGTTGGTAGTATGTGTGTACTGAAGCAAGCATATTTACTGTAAAGTAGGTGATATTATTCCTGAAATACAGATGCCAATATCCATGATATGCATTTTAAATTTTGTAAACAATACGATTAAATTATCGTCTCCCTCTCGCGGTCCCTCGGTCCATGGAGTTCCATGGACAGCCGTGGACAGCCGTGGACTGAAATCTGAGCCTGAGTTTTTAAAGCAAAAACTGACGAGTC
>JAPYZL010160402.1:0-12276 GCA_030522825.1 Platygaster orseoliae
TAGGAAAGTGAGAGTAAATATCTACGCCTATATACTCTGCTAATGCCGCGCGAATTTCGGGAAAAGCCGCACTTGCGGGAAATGAAAAAAAAATACCAGAGCCATTGTTGCGTCTATTAGTCAGGTAACCCGTAATTTGTCCTCCCCTCAATCACATATTCCTTGCGGTCTTTGAATAAAGTATTATGTGCGTCTAGTTGGAGAAGGAGTTGGAATGATTCTCCTTCTCCAACTAGTCGCACAATATACTATTTCTAATTTCCGTTTAATTCAAAAATATTAATATTAAGAGTTCATAGACTTTCATCATTTATGCAACCTTTATTTATCCCTCTCTTTGAAGCACGTTTAATAAATGCAGACTGTAAAAAATTTTTAAAAAATTATCATCCACTAAAAATATTTCAAATTTGAAACATTGGTTCAATTATTACTCCGGAAGGAAGTTATTCCGAAAATTACTTCCCCGGAAAATCTTTCTCCGAATTACTATCATTCCAGGAAAATGATTCCGGAAAATGGACGAAAATCCAAACCTAAATTTAAAAGCAAAACAGCCTGAAAATTTTACTCGGAAAATATTCCACATAATTTTACGTTACATCAGTTTGAAGGAGTGAAAGAAAATTCAAACAGGATTGACGAGGCCGGACACAAACGAACAATGTAAAATATCGTATTATAAGAACTAGGTTATGTTTAAGTGAAGACGTTGAATGATAAATAACGAATGAAAAAAGATGTGGAACGAGAAAGCGAGACAAAAAGTGCTCGAGTTTATTAGAAAAACGCGCGTAGAAAAAAAGAAATCAAAGGCTTTTCAGAGCAAGCGCGAGAATTGTATTTCAGCAGTTTCGGGACCCTATTTATGTTTTATATTATATAATATATACATATATATATCAACAAGAATGTATATATATATATGTATGTGTATAAAAATTTTTAATTTATTTATTTAATTATTTGAAGTTATTGATTAATAATTAAAAACTGCTACTGCCTTGGCAAGTATTTTGTTGGTTTTTATTATTCTTTCATCCCACCTTTTTATGTTCATCTTCAGTTGTTGGATTCTGTTTTTACGTTAAGGTAAGTGCATTTTTCTATGATTTATATTGTTTTTTATTTTTGGTTTTTCCTGGGCGAGAAATAATTGATGAAGACGTGATTTCTTGAAATCTTTCGGTGAAAGAAAGCTAAAAAGAAGGGATGAGTTGGTGAAATTGATAAATAAATAGAAACCGGCGTTGTGAGATGGTATAAAGAAAGTTGCAAAAGGTTTCGGGAAGCAAGAGAGAAGAAGCAGCAGGCGCGATATGCAAAGCACATCCACGTTGCCGCTTTAATCGAAGTTTACCCCGTGGCTTTCACGAAATCGCTGCGAAGGAACGGCGCATAGCCCGGAGCAGTCTTGCAGCTTTCGGGCTAAGCGACACGCTTGCCAAAACTTTTGCCAACTCTGACTCCGTTGCCATCGAGTCGGGCATGGCCAACCCGCAGTATTAATATCAATGCCGAGACGGTGTCACAAGTTTCGCTTGTCCTCCCAAAAACCGCGTTGTGATAACACGATAAGGGGCTGTCCATAAGTTACACTGAGAGAAAAGTCAAGTTTTTTTGACTAGAAAATATAGTAAAGGGGATCGAGATAGAATATACACTACTGTGCAAAAGTATAAGGACATTATCAAAAAAATCTATTTTTCAAGTTTGCGATTGTTTTTTATTGTGTTCAACAGAATTTTATGATCGAGTCTTGTATATAAGCTATAAAATAGACTTTTTTCCATGATTTAAATACGTTTTCAAAAAATTAGCTAATTATTATTAGTCAAAATAATGGAATTATAAAGGAACCGAAAATTTTTATTTTTAAGTAACATCAATATTGCGCTTGAATTTTGGAATTGTTTACTTCGTAATTATTTCACTAGTTTTCATTTTATTAAAGTTGAAATTTTTCAAACAGTTACTGAATTAACTATTGCGTTGAAAAGATTGTTATATTTTTGCATTTCAGATGTAAATTTCAGAAACGCACAAAAAAAAATTTAATTTTTTTGGAACACCTGAAATTCTGAGGAAAATTGATATCCAAGTTTAATAATTAATAGATTTTTAATGTTTAACTTTGAAAACTGACCAGTACGTGATTATTTTACCAGTTTTCATTTTGTTAAAAATAGAGTTTTTCCAATATCTACTGAATAAACTATTGCATTTCTTACTTTGGTTATATTTTCGAATTTCAGATGTGAAAATGTAGTTAAGTTTCCAATTGAAAGTTCAAAAGGTATATAAATTTTTAATTATGCTGATGATTTTGTCATCTATTATCTCATTTTTCGAATCTAGAATTTATTTACTCCTATTTCTAGTAAAAATTTCAAAAGTACTTCAATTTTTTTTACTCTGTAAATTATCTCAGGATTTTTTGTTTTCTTTTTTAGAAACTCAGAATCATATATAATTAAAAATGTAGTAGGGTAATTCTTTGTAAGTTGCCACCTCATAGCTTTTTTATGTATATCTCGTTAACAAATGGACTTATCGTGGATGTAAATGTACGATAAGGAAGAGGAAGGATATACCTACAACTAATGATACAAGGTTTTTTTAATTTAACAAAAAAAAATTTTTTTAGACAATTCTGTAAAGTGTCGAAAATTTATCACCCGAAAAAATTTAATGTAAGTTGCCACCCTCTTGAAAAATCGCTGAAAACGTTTGAGAATGAGGTGAAAACGTATATAATTAATGAAAACAGTAAAAAATTATTACATTCGATCCGAATGTACAGTTTTTAACAAGAATTGTAACGTAAAATATGATGAAATGTGAAATATGATGATTTTGATGATGGTTAATCCTCATCATCGGATTCACAATTTGGACAAGAGTAAACACTGTAGCGCATATTGACACATTTAGCATGGACAGCTTCTTTGCATGGTTGACACTTGATGGAGTTATAGCTGATCAATTTTTCAATTTTTTCAATTTTTCAAAAAAGGGTGGCATTTTATAAAAAATACACTATTTCGGAATGCATTGCAAAAAATTTACCTCTTCACTGTACGTTCGGAATTCACTTTGGATTATGAAAATAGATCCAAATTGAGTTGCAGCACAGATATTTAGCTTGCTTCTTCTCTCCGATTTGAACACTTTTTAAACGCATGAAAAGTAGTCAATTTTCATCTTACGTTTTTTCACAAACCACATTTCAAACTCACTTCAGTACACTCTGCGTCTCGCACCAAAACCACATTGAAATGATTGTTGCTCAATTTACCATCGATGACAGCTAAAATTTCGGTTTTGGCAGAACTGCAATGTCAAAATACGGGGAGGGTGGCAACTTAAAAAGAGTGGCAACTCACAAAGAACTCCCCTATTGTAAATACGGAATTCTACAAATTTTGTTTTTTCTCAAGTGTTTTTGAACTTTTCAACTTGATTGAAATAGAGTGTACTCAAAAATGAAAATTACTTCATGTTTTTCGAAAGTTCAAAAGTAAAAATTTTAGAATAATTCTACATTTTTTTGGTTATTTTCCAATGTTGTGATCTTTGAATGAAATTTGAATGAAAATAAATTTCGAATTTTGTTTATAATTTTGCATTTATTTTTGCAAATCAAAATGAACCTCCTTGAATTTCAGGTACAAAAATAAACATAATTACAATTTCACAATTACTTTAGTTTCAGGATAAGTACAACTATAAATTTCCAATTTTGTTATTAATTTATAGATTTTTCATTCGAATTCCAAAACTTATTCAAATTTATCAACAGCCCTTAGCGTCAGTTATTATTATTTTTATCTTCTTTATATTTTATTTCAATTAAATTATTATTATTATCAGTATTATTCGTATCTAAATCACGGGAATTTTGAATTCAGAATTCAATTACTTGTATTACTACTTATGGTAAAAAGGAAAAAATTACTTCAATTTTTTAACACTTTAAATTATCTCAGGGTTTTTGATTTTCTTTTTTTGGAACTTAGAATCAAATATAACTAAAAATGTAGTACTGTGAATACAGAATTCCACGAATTTGGTTTTTCTCAAGTGTTTTTAAATTTTCCAACTTGATTACTATGGAGTGTATTCAAGAATAAAAAATTACTTCATGTTTTTTAAAAGTTCAATACTAAAAATTTTAATATAGTTCTACATTTTTTGGTTATTTTCTAATGTCATGATTTTTAAATAAAATTCGGACGTAAACGAACTCCCCATTTCGTTTATAATTTTGCATTTCAGAATTTTTTAAAATAAAAATGAACCTCCTTAAATTTCAGGTAAGAAAATAAACATGATTATAATTTCCCAATTACTTTACTTTCAGGATCAGTACAACTATAAATTTCCAATTTTTTTATTAATTTATAGATTTTCGTTCGATTTCCAAAACTTAATCAAATTTATCAACAGCCTTTAACGTCAGTTTTATTATTATTTTTATCTTCTTTATATTTCATTTAGATTCAATTATTATTATTATCAGATTATTCGTATCTGGATCATGGGGATTTGGAATCCAGAATTTAATTACTTCGATTTCTAGCGAAAAGTTGAAAATTACTTTAATTTTTTGAATTCTCTAAATTCTCTTAGAATTTTTGATTTTCTTTTTTTTAATATGAAATTCCAATATAACTAAAAATGTAGTATTGTGAATATTGAATTCCACGAGTTTTGTTTGTTCTCAAGTGTTTTTGAATTTTTCAACTTGATTGTGATGGAGTATATTCGATAATAAAAATTACTTCATGTTTTTCAAAAGTTCAAAAGTAAGTATTTTAGAATAATTCTACATTTTCTTGGTTATTTTCTAATGTTGTGATCTTTGAATGAAATTTGAATGAAAACGAACTCCCCATTTCGTTTATAATTTTGCATCTCAGAAATTTTGTGATTCAAAATGAACCTCCTTGAATTTCAGATACGAAAAGAAACATGATTATAATTTCCAAATTACTTCACTTTCAGGATAAATACAACTATAAATTTCCAATTTTTATATTAATTTATAGATTTTTTGTTCGAATTCCTAAACTTCATCACATTTATCAACAGCCCCTAACGTCATTTATTATTATTTTTATCTTTTTTTTCGCTTATTTCGATTTTATTATCATAAATATCATTATTATTCGTATCTGAATCACGAGGCAGAATAAAGAGAAACATTCAAAATCAGCTCAAGTTGAATAATCGGTCGATTTCGTTTCTTGGATTGTACGATGCCCGTGTACTTGGGGAGCGCGGATATGTACGAGAGAGAACATATCGTTCCATTCGACGTCCTGGAAACATCCACTTTTTCAAAAGAGAGTAAAACTTTCCCGATTCAATTCCCGATGCGCTTGAGAGACGAGGAATACATAGCCAGGTCATGCCGTCTAAAAGCCGGATGCTCGATTCGTTGGCAATGACTCTAGTTAACGAAACTCCTTGAGGAATTCCGCAAATGCATGAAAACATATTCCGACTGAAGGGCGGCAGAAAACGGGGGGAGGGAGGAGTAGTATCTATCTGAAAAATTCTACAGGGGGAAAATACCCACGCGGATGAGCGCGAATTTGCTAATTGTTGTTTGAGCAATCCTTGTAAATTTTCGCGATTGATGAAGTTTCCGGATTTTGGAAATATTTCGTGATCTGTGAGATTCATGATTTAAGTTTTATTCATGTTTATTGTTTATTATTAATTATTTCTACAATTATTATAATCTATCTTCATGTTCATAATTTCAAATATTGCATGAATTATAACAAACTTCCCAATTTTTATAAACATTTTTCCATCCTTTTCAAAAATTCCTAAATTTCTTGGTCATAAAAAACAAAAAAATTCCCATAAATTCCCCTATAAAATTCAAACCAACTTCGGCATTATTTAATTTTCCTTTTAATTTTAACCTTCGACCATCAACATTCCAATATAATCACGGCAAAAAATAATTGGAAAAGATGCGAACTTTTTTGGTCCATTAATATTCGTCATCGTGCCACCTGCGCTGTGAAAGTTACTTAAAACCAAGCGAAGAAGGGGAGGGAAAAGGGGAGGGTCAGTCATAAAAAATGTGCCTCGTATTCGGGAGAAATATTATTTTGGCCAATAACGCAGCATCCAGGCGTTTGACAGATCAAAATTATTCCGTGCTTGATAGAAAAAGGCACGTTCCGGGAGGTAATTATCGGGAATAGATCAATCACACAAATCCTTGCGGGAAAGAGATCCAGTAATCTCCGGGATGACGAGGGCGAAGTGATGCTTGTGGCAAGATTGACGTTTTGAAGCCCACGATTTGATAGAATTAGGAAATAAAAAAGTCCGACGAATCTTACGTAATTAATTGCGTTATGTTCAAAACTTCACTAATTAATCGAACATTTTCGAGTTTCTGTAATAAGAAAAAAATCTAATACTTTTCACTTAATAATATAGTAAAAAAACATCTAAATGAAATAAAGTAAATTTTACTATGTACGGTATTGTATTATTCAAAGTATTCGTATTTTAGTCAGTGGCATAAAGTATAGTATTACTCATAAATAAATGTAGAAATTATGATCGTGTGAGGTAACTTCCCATTTATATACTTTATTTTGAGAACTTTTATGAACATAAGTAAAAAACAATATATTTAGTATTTTTTATTATATATCAACTTATCAATGCGATATATGACGTTTCACTATACTGCATGGTGAAAAAAAAACATAGTAATTACTAAATGTATTGTAAAGTTTGAAAAATTATTATATAATTATTTATTTTTATGATGTTTTTATTATATTAATTATATTATCTATATTTTTATATTCTTATATCGATAGATTTTTCGATATATTTTCGAATATATTTTATATACTTATATTGATGTGAAATCTAATTCTGTTCAATTATATGAATATTTTAATTTAAAATCAAACATATGAGTTATGTAAATATTATATGAAAATTTCAATTACACCTTTTTTCAATTATATAAATATAATAATATAAATTAAAAAATGAAATAAATTGTTGAAAAAACCAATTTTTCAACTCCATTTTGAAACACTTCGTTTTATGACTAATTAATAACCAGGGAAAACAAAAATATTTATTTGAATAAAAAATATTAAAATAAATGTTTTAGCAGTTTTTGACGGAACAAAAATATTTCGCCACTTTTAGATCTTGCGTCAATATTTAAAGGTTTTTTATTTTTAATCCTAAATATTTTCAACAATTTTTTACCATAAAAAATATTCACTCTTTATGCATGTTTCGCCATTTTCTTTTTCTTCAATTTTCATTTAATTTTTTACAAATTTAATTATAAATGATAAAATTAAATTAAAAATTTTGAAAAACGCAAATTAAATTTTGAAAAATTAAATTAAAAATGCCATTGATTAGGATTTCATTTTAATTTTCTTTTTCTTTAATTTGATTTCATTCATTTCATTTTCTTTGATTTGCAGTTTGAAAATTACCAAGAAATTATTCGACATGTCACATGTTCACAGATTCATAATCTGTTTAAATTCCAAAATAAATAATCAATTGAAACATTATGCTGTTCGAATTATAAGTCGAAGAGAACTTAGTAAAACATGTAGTCATTTTCTGCAACAACTTTGATTAGGAGCCGCAAATGTAAACAAATGTACAAATAACATAAAATTTGGTTTCATTTAATGATAAATATTTCTTGCCTATCATTAATATTTCCCCGTTTTTTCATGCATAAATAAATAAATATTTTGCATTCTATCGTAAATATTTTAGGTTGCCCTGTTAATAACAAAAATTTGCTATTGTACCAATATAGTCATTTACTTCAGAAATTACTATTTTAAAAGTCGAAGCTGAAATGACTGTGAAATACCACTACTAATAATAATAATACTCATATTGATAATAAATTAATAATAATAATAATAATAATAATAATAATAATAATAATAATAATAATACAATGAAATACTACTAATTGCCATAGTCGATATTTGACCGTTTCGGCAGTACAAAAAATTGAAAAAAAAGTTATTACGTTGTTTAAATGATAAACTGTAACTTCACTTTACACTTACGACTTGTATGACATTTTTTTTCAGGATTGTCCAAAATTAACAATTTTCATTGATGCGACACATAATTCTTTCCAATTATATGAATATTTCAATTGCAAATCAAACATGTAAATTATATAAATATTATATTACAGTTTCAATCATACATTTTTCAATTATATATGAATATAATAATATGGAAGAAAAAAAACTATTTGTCGATAAAACCAACTACACATTGATTAGTAAAAAGTGAAATGAACAATTTTTTAACTTTATTTTCAAATACTTCGTTACATGACTAATATTAATAACAAAACCTTGCTATCGTATATAGTCATTTCCTTCGCCATAGAGATATTTGACTGTTTCGGCAGTCCAAAAAATGAAATAAACAAATTTAAAAAAGTTATTAGATATATTGTTGCAATGATAATCTATAACTTCACTCCATCCTTATTATTTGTGTGACATCCTTTTTTTCAGAATTCTCCAAAATCAGCAAAGTTTTCATTGATGTGACATTTAATTCTATTATTAAATACTGGAAACTGGCATTTCCACACATTGTTGAATAAAATAAAGTCCTTAACTAGTGTGGAACAATGTTCTCAACGAATCTGAAATTCGTTAAAAAAAATTTTTCCACACTAGTGAAGAAATATACCATTCCCCGAACGTGATAATGAAATAATGAAAATTGTCTTTTCGAAATTAAGAGAAGCTTTAACTTAATTCGAGATTCAGGTTGAACGAGGTATAACATTTTGCCGCTTGTAATCACATTTGTCGCGCATCATACCGGGTTAACCACGTTTGCGGGTATCAAGAAAATATCCCGAAGCGGGTAAAATAGCGAGGAAGATTGACAATAGTTATTACGCTCCGGGTCAGCGGCCATCGTTAATCGTTATACAAGTGACTAATTTTGCGGCGCACGATACGTTTGTGCATTAACCCGCTTCACGAAACGTAGGACGACGCACGGCCGGCAGCGATGAAGTTACCTGCATAAATACGCTACGAGGTCGCCCGCTCGATCAATCGCGCTGAATTACAAGGCATTTTCGATACCCTCCTTCATCGGCATCCGCATTGCCGCCGAGCGAATCGCCAAAAGAGGATTGATTGGCCCTCGGATAATCACGCTTCCACCGTGCCTCAGCCGAGCAGCACGACTTTCGCGACAATCGATCTGCCCCAATGGAAAGAAGCTCCATTCACTTTTTTTCCGGGGAAAAATAACCTGGTTTTTCTACCGCCAATGAGTGACTTTTTTGAATACTAAAAATAAAAATGATATTGAGAAAATGAAAAGTAGAAATTTTATTGATTAAAAGAATTGGGAATTACTGAAATATTGTTTTTGTATGTAATTTTTGTTTGAATATTTTCTTAAATGGAAATATTTATTTAATATCATTTATTTGATTATTTATTCTACCAATTTAATTAATTTAATACAGAAAAAATTATAATTATTATCATGTTATTTAGTGGATTATAATAATATTGTATATAAATATACAGGGTGTGCCAAAATCCCTGTACCAAACAAAAATCCAATATTCCTTTTTAAATTTTAAGTCGAAAAGTCCTTGCCACTTTTTACAAAACTCAAAATAAAAAAAGTTATTCAAGTTTGAAATTTAAACAATAAATCCACTTTTTCAAGGAACGGTAATAAAAACCAGGGACCAAACTCTACTCAAATTTTATTCATATTTTTCTGAGTCGAAAAGTCCTTTAAGACTTTTCGCAGAATTCAAAATCAAAAAAGATATTCGAGTTAGAAGTTTCGACCAATCGGATTTCTGAGATTTCAAACTTGAATATCTTTTTTGGTTTTGAGTTTTGTGAAAAATGAATGGTATATCAAAATTATGAATGATTGAAAAAAAAATTTCTGAAGGTTTTAATTACCAAAATTGAAAAATTGCTTTTATTTGTATTAGTTCTGGAAGATTATTTAGTGAATTATTAAAATTTTAATAGGGCAGGAAAATTAATCTTCAAATCACGAAAATTGAGTTCCACGATAAATTTATGTATTGACAACTGAAAAGAATAAACATTCAATGTAAAACCTGAAAATTATACGAATCTTAAGTGTAAAAAAAAGTAACAAGATAGAATAACTGAAAAATTTGAATATGAAATGTTTCATTTCAAATCTTGAAAATATGAACTATTAACTAATGAAACCTTTAAATATCTTGATAAAATATGTTTCCAGAATCAAATACTGCTGTGTTGTAATTTTATGGAATATTAAAAATTAAATAAAGAATATTTTAAAACTTACGAACGATGAAAATATGAATTTAGGCAGAAAGTTAATATTAAAAAAAAAAGAAACTTTATTTACACTTCATATCACACATTCACAGAATAACTGTGTTGTTTGAAAAAAAAAACAATCAAACATAAATTGATTTTGAACTCATGAATAATGACAACGAAATCTTACATATTTTAAAATTCACTGTATTGAACAATTCAAATGTAACAATGAAACAAATTCCATAAAAACTCTGCAAAATAGTCAACACTAAAAATTTTCCATTTCAATTGCTCAAAAATGACAATCTTTTCTAAATCTTAGAACTGAAACCACCAAAAATTAAATTCCACAACAAAAGTATATAGATTAAAAAAAACACACGAATGAAAATATGCAGAAATTTAAGGATTATAAAGAAATTGAAAAATCGTGCTCGTGTAACCAGATCTTCAAAAGAACTTTGATATCCTGAGTAAAATATATTCTTCTGAAAAGAACCCCCCCCCCCCCCCGAAAATTTCCTCTACCTAAGTCCTTGGTTAATACTGTGTGTGAAACTGTCAATGAAAATTGTAACATTCACCAGAATCGCAGACGAAAATAGAAAGAGCGTCATGAAATTCATTCGCCTGGTCTGACTATTCCCACTCACTACTACTAACCCACCCGCGAGGTACGCTCGAACGCGTTTCAAGCCCCGTGCAATCTTTGCAAATATTTGTATTACTCTAACTCTGAAAATGAAAAAAAAAAACTATAATTTCGTGATGCACTCCACGGAATGTGATAAACTCCAACTGCAGCTGAATAATCCATGCGAATAAATGTTCGGCCGGCGCCTAAAAATGCGCGAATTCCCACTTTTTTTCTTCATTTTTTTTTTTTTCATCATTTTCGCGTTCGGTCGCAGTCGTAATCGCTTTATGAGCGATGCGAGCTCGTGATGAGCTTTTGAAATTATCAGGTTTTCGTAAAAAAACTCTCGCTTGCAAAATGACGAAGCTTAATTACGTATTTATGTTACCTTTGCTTCGCGATAACGAGCGCGAAAAATTTCCCCTCCAGCGATTCTCTAAACATCGGCCGACTTTGGCAATTCAAAAATATCACGGAACGTCGGATAAATTCATAATTGAAGTGCCTCAGTGTTCCCAGGACGACGAAATTTTCAAGATGAACAAGCGCGGAGGCAAAAAGAGGTTTTGGGGGTTGAAACGTCTCCTAAAATTAGGGTAAAATTATTTATTATTTCATGTGAAAATATAGGAAAATACAAGCAATAACAAAATAATGCTGTGACTTCATAAAAACGACTTTAAAAATGAAATAATTGGTTGAAATAGGAATTAAAATGTACAAACTAAAATCTAAAAGGCAAAATAAATGATTTTCTGTAAGTTTTGAAATTTTAACGAAATTCAGGATTCTTAATTTCACTAACTCAAAAATAGGAGTTATCTTGACTTCAAGGAAATTATAATTATATATTAATGTTTGGCTAGAAGAATGTAAAAAAAAGAAATTTGAGAAAATCTTTCTAGCTAGTAATTAATTACGAAAACAGGAATAATGAAAAAAAAATCCATGAACATACGAAAAATAACAAAATAATGCGTTGACTTAATAATAATGATTTTTTTTTTAATTTGTATTTCTATCTATAGAACTTGAAAATTTTAAAAAACGTCTATTAAAATATATAAAAATACCAGAAATCTGAAAGAATACTAGGAAAAGTTAAAAAATCTTATGAACACTTACAAAAATACGAAAATATACAAAATATACGTAAGTCTAATTTACTCAAACATCTCACACGGAGAGAAATGGTTTGGTGACAGCAACCATTGATTTAGTAAAATATGGACCCACCAAAGTTTTGGGTACTACAACCAAAACTTTGGTTAT
>JAPYZL010160437.1:0-15187 GCA_030522825.1 Platygaster orseoliae
AGTTTTGCAAAAAGTGGTAAAGGACTTTTCGACTCGAAATTGAAAAAGGAATCTAGGATTTTCTTTTGGCGCGGGGACTTTGGTACACCCTGTATATTACCATAATATAATATTTTATATAATATATAATAATATATATAATTTATATATTAACGACAGGAGATTAAGTCCTAAAATGTAGAACTGTGCGACCGAAAAAGAATAGATTTTCCGTTGGAAAACTCTAAAATTGGTGAAAAAATGCGAAAATTGGCGATAAAATTTGCAATTTTTGAGATTTTCGGCTGATTTTTAAAAATTCAGCTTCTGAGTCCGGCAAAGCGTAAGTTCCAAAATGTAGAACTGTGCGACCAAGAAAAGTTAAATTTTCCGTTGGAAAACTCTAAAATTGGTGAAAGAACGCGAAAATTGGCCAAAAAATTAGCAATTTTTGAGATTTTTGGCTGATTTCCGGAACTTCAGCTTCTGAGTCTGGCAGAAACTTAAGTTCCAAGATGTAAAATTTTGCAACCAAAAAAAGTTAGATTTTCCGTTGGAAAACTCTAAAATTGGTGAAAAAACGCGAAAATTGGCCATAAAATTAGCAATTTTTTAGATTTTTGGCTGATTTTTGGAACTTAAGCTTCTGAGTCTGGCAGGAGCTTAAGTTCAAAAATTTAGAACTATACGGCTAAATCTTATGGGAAATTCTAATAACTAGTTTATTATTTGAATTTATTGATATTGATTCATTAATTTAATATTATTAGAATTAGTTAAATAAATGCACTTTCAAGATTTCGATCCAATTATCACAAAATATCCAAGCTCGCTGTTCAAACAGCAAAACGGTACAATATATGAAAATTTATATCCATCTTCGAGCGATGATACCATTGGCTCGTTATAGTGGAAAATTACAAAAAATTCGAAAATTCATGTTATGAATGAAATTGAAGATTGTACAATTTTTCTAATACTGTAAGAAACCAGCAAATCATCTAAAATGTTAAATTCATTATCCTACATAACTACCAGAACAGAAAATTCACTCGCGTTCTCTTGAGAAAATACGAAAAATCTAAAATACTTTGTATTTTGCTTGAAATTTCGATAATTCCGAAAAATCAAAAAGCATTCAAATTTCCAAGATTTTCATCAATCCCAAAAAATCAAAAAAATTTAAGGAATTCCTGAACGTGTTCATGATTTTTTTGTAGAATGTGGGAAATTACGAAACTTGTGTAGAATTACAGAAACCGTGTAATATCCTAATATTTCTTGTGGTCGATAATTTTAATAACTCTAATGAGAATCTTGTACTGTTAAGAGTTTTCATGATTTAGTTAAACATACATTTATAAAAAATCCATTTATAACAAGAATGTATTATAATACCGTTATTTTTATACATAGAAAAATCAAACTATGACCATGCGTTACTGAAATCAAATATACTGAAGAACTTTGCATTAATTCCACGAATTGTGTTCCATAGCGAAATTCTATTTCAAAATGAATTCAGAAAACTGTTGTGACTTAATTCGGAAAAGTTAAAAAATGTTAGAGTATTCGGAAAACCAAAAAATGCATAGTCCCAAAATATTAAACTTTGAAAAATTTGGTGATTCGAAAAATTTAGGAATTCTGCCGAAATACGAGGTTCTGAATAAGTTAGAATATGTCAAGATAATTTAATGTTTCTATGTTACGAAGGAGTTGAAAAACATTGTAAATCCTATAAAATTTAGGAACCTGAAACGCATTAAAACTTTGAAGAGTTAATTCTTTTTGAGACAGTGTTGTTGTTATTGTTTAAGCATTGACTCATGCTAATTTTCTTATTTTAAAATTTCAATTCAATTCAATTTAATCAAAATTTACGATAATTTAGATCGAAAATGTAGTAAGGTTTTTCGAACATTATTATAGCTACCAATCTGGCAATCTTTCGATACTTCAAAATAAACTGGTAAAAATTTAATTGCTTACTGACTTTTTTGACGTAGAACTACGTCTTTCTCCGCGGTTTTCTATATTAGGGGGGGGGGGGGTAAATAGCTATGCAACGGCAACGGCAACGCTAAGGGGGATGGGTAAATAGCTATGCAATTATAAAATTAGAAAACATTATAAGAATGTTTATGAGAGGAAAATTTTTTAATATGATTTGGGAGAATGGAAAATTTTATAAAGAAAAAATATCTTGTAATATAAAAATAGGTTTTTCAGAAAAAGTATTATTTTAGAAATATTTTTAGTTTCTTAAAACGAAAGTTGATAATATTATAATCATATTTCAAAGTCAATTGAAGTTAATTAAATTTGATTTGTTAGAAGTATTTTTCAAGATGAAAATGATTGACGTAGATCTACGTAACGGCACAGAAAATCTGTGCTTCGTCTAAGTTTTTTTATACTGTTCTTAAAAGAATAAGTGAAATTATACATTTACTCCATCTGTAACCTAATTTTTTAATCATACTGTCCTTGATTATTGCAGGTTATAAATTTCAAAAAACGAAGAATTTCGAAACATTTTTATTTATTAAATAGTTAAAAAGTAATAGAAGAAAATAACTAATTTCAATTTTACTCAGACGTTAAAAAAAAATAAGTACGTGATTGAAGCTATTTTTGATTCCGAAAATTCGGGATACCGAAATTTTGGAATTCTAAGAATTGATAAATTTCTTACCCTAAAATCGAACGGCGCTCATTCACTGACAAAGCTAAGCCTTTTGAGGTTTTTTTTTCCCCTCGTACTCCGCCACAGAAACTGTCTCTGAGTGAAATCTTTTGGGTTCCATTCCTAAGTACTATTTTTAGTTACTAGTAAATATTTCGTTGCGTTTTTAAAAGAATATTCTTTCAAAAATCCGCTGACACCATTATTTCATTTACTGACATTTTTTGGTTTTGAAAACTTCGGAAAATAGTGTAATGTATATGTTGAAGGGGCGAATACTTTTGTAAAAATTTATCTATCAGTTGCAATTTCTGATGCGTCAGCGAGTGTGGCATTTGCTCGTTGTCCGATGGGAGTTGGGAATTAGACACACATTTCATTTCCTGGAGCGACTGTGATTTCCGCCGAGGCTTCAAATATTGGAAATGCAACGTTCAATTTGCGGCGATCGCATCGGGTTTTACAAGACTGGCAGTTGATGATTTATGTAGTTTTCAATCGAAAATTTTTTTAAGACATTTTTCTCACGAGTCGTTGAGTCAATGAAAATTTAAAAATAAATGGAATCGGCTTTAAAATTCTGAAATTGTACCATAAAAAGCGAAATCTAAAAAACACGATAATTTTACGTTTGGATTTCCATTAATTATTGGGATATTACAATATTTACATTCCCAAGTTCGCAAAATCTAAATGCAAATGAACAGGCATTTTTATCGTTGGAAAATACCACATAGTTCCCAGTAATTTTCTCTAAAAAAATCATTTTGACATGAACTCGAGTAATAAATCTAGCCAATGTATGCATTACCATAAATTATGTTATGAAATTAGAATAATCATCGAAAAAAGTAAAATTTAGTATCTCGATGATCAGTCAAAACCACAGGCATCGATTTATCTCTAGATCTTGAAATTCGGTAGCGATCTCGATCTTCTGTCCCCGGGCGGTCAGATAAATCAGAGCGTTTACACTTTACAGCTTCCTTGCACGATGATGATGCAAATAGCTACCGGTCTTGCAATCACTCCATCTCTTTCGAGAGCTCATCCCATTCAACTCGTAAAAACCTATCGATTTAAAACGCTCTTTTTCTCATGAGAAACTGAGAGTTTCGAGACTTTGCAGACAATAAACAGCAAAAATTCTCGTTCCCTTGTTCGAGGTAATCATGAATCGTGCAAAACTTATCGCTTGTTAAGTTTCTCATGTTTTACTCTCGGTTTTTTCGAGGAGTGTTTTCTGTGAGAACGATTTTATTGTTGATAGTTTGGATTTTGTTTTTATCAAAGCACAATTATAACGCAATAGTGTGTTATGACATTTCAAAATATCAATGTCAAGTTGTGTTGAAACAGCACATCTTGTTCTTAATAAAGCAATTTCATTTTTTCCATGCACTTATTGCTAAATTCCGATCGATTTGGAGATGGTTTTTCGGAGCAAGAAAAAAAGCGCAAAACAATAAAAGTAGCCAGCTGCGATTTTTGAGGGTGGAGAAGAGCCGCACGCGTCTATGTAGAAAAACGGTATGACTTCCGAATGGGAAATGAGCACAAAGAAGTTGCGGCACAATAAGTGAAAACGAGGAAACAGACGTTGCGCTGATTATCTGGGTTTTCGGTAGGCGTGCGTGTCCATTGAAATAAGGATCGTGGCCAAATAAACGTCTCATTTAGGGAAAATTCATTCGCTCTCGTCACGCCCAAAAAATAGGCGACGGGGCGCGTAATCGTCGTCTCGAATGACCAAATGAGCCTTGCCCGAGCCAATTGTCATCGGTCGCATTGCCGGCTATCTCGGTACTTTCTTTTATCCCGCGACTCGTTTTTCAGAGACTTTCGAATCAATCGTTTTGACGGTGATTTAATGCATTTTGCGGGTATTCCAAGAGAGGAAATCTTGGCTTTTGTGGATTTTCAAGACGATATCTAGATTGCAATTTCGAGTTTTAAACTGTTTCTGTGTATTCGGAAGTATATTTTTATATCTCTCTATATTATAAAAAAATTTTTCTCCCTCCACCGCCGCCGAAATTTTTAGTCCAGTGACTTAAGACTTAAGACTTAAGTGTTAAGTCTTAAGTTATAGGTTTTAAGCATTAAGTCTTAAGTGTTAAGTTATAGGTTTTAAGTAATAAGTCTTAAGTGTGAAGTGTTAGTCTTAAGTGTTAAGTATTAAGTATTAAGTTTTAAGTCTTAAGTGTTAAGTCTCAAGTCTCAAGTGTTAAGTCTTAAGTGTTAAGTCTTAGGTCTTAAGTTACAAGTGTTCATGGAATCATTTCATTTCCTAGAATCAATTCATGGAATCATTTCATGAAACACTTTGATGAACATTCACCCTTTCACGCAATCGTTACGACCAGGGATCCTCTGATTATCCGAGTCACCTTGCAGCCACATAAAATAAAAAAAGGGGGAAAACACGGCTCGGAAGTGTGGCGGAACAGAAAGTGCGTCCGACGTCCCCCGAGTGAATAATGGTATAAATTGCCGCATTATCGGATATTCCGTTGGTATCGTCACGGGTGCTTCGGCAAGGCATAAAAAAGAGAAAAAAACATTCTATTCGCTTCCGACTCTCGCGGGGCGAAACGCCGAAAGAGGGTAAAAAGCTAGGACACCGGACCGGGAGCGCTGGGGAGCAATTCCCTTAAATGCCTTGTCGGCCGCAAAAAGCACTCCGTATAAAAAACGCCCTCTACTCGATCGGGTGTATATTATGTATAGGTATACATACTCACACGTTGGAATACATATACACGTGAAAATGAGCATTATAGCTATTGCTTTTGGTATTGTCTGTGAAGAAACAGGCATTTTTGAACATCTTGCTGATTTATTTTCATTCTAGATAATTTTATATCTATGTAAAGATATAATATTTTTATTACTCAGAAGAGTAATAAGAAAATTGTGGTAAATTTTGGTCAGTAGTTTTCATCTCCTCTTGTCGAAAAAGCGTATTTATTGTTTAAATCGTAAACTTCAATAACTTTTTCGATTTTGAGTTCTACGAAAAATGGCAAGGGAAAAAATTTTCTTAATTTCTGCAAAGAATCTGCCATATGGGACACCCTGCATAATTATTATAAATAATATGTCGAAAAATGTTTGCGAAAAATCATTTGAATATGCGATTTTTATATTTTTATTTTATATTTTATAATAAATTCTGAAAATTTCCAAAATAATTTTTGATTCTCAAGAAAATAATATCAACAAGTATTTCATCAGAAAACTTAATTCTACGTTAAAAAATAATTTCGAAATGTGAAAATCAGATAACACTTCGCTTAACACGAATTTCATTCAACGTTTGAAAAAATTTCATGAAAGATTACAGCGAAGCACAAAAAAATATGTTTATGAAACCAGCATAAAAATGATCGAAAGCGCCTTTCGTATCTCGTAACGTGGCGATAAAAATATGGAGCAATGAGTTTTATCGCTAGATAGATATTTTCGGCGAAACTCGACATCAGCGTTTTAATCCGAGCGTGGAAATCGAAAGAAGACGCTGTACTATACATTTCGCGTGTATTATGTATGCATGGAATACGTTTCCAGAAAAGGAATACAGCGTCGAATGCTCCCGTGTCTCCGGTCGTCTTGTGCGCAATGAATGCGCCGAGCTCGCATCGAAAAAATATGAATAAGCTTTCCAATTTCCGATACTCCATGACATTTTTATATAAGGGTGTTTTCAATGAAACGCGAAACGTACCGTCGAATGCCATCTGATATTCGGAAATGTGTACACACGTACACAAACGTGCTTCACTTGCTGAAAAACCTTTTCTAAACAAAATTCAATTCCTCCTAACCTTTTTTTTACTTATGAAATAAAAATAAGTTATTTTTATTTTTTAAGTAAATCATCTTTTTTCTCTTCTCAAATCGATGGCACTCACACCGAGGAAAACATTATGCAATATGTTTTGCTGAGTTGGCATATTCTACATATTTTGGTGCGATGTGTGTAGATTACGTAGAAAACTGTAATATACATTTTCGGCGTATATACATTCGTGGCGGCCATATTGGATTTATTAAATGTGACGAAAGAAGATTCAGCTATACCCGCTATACCCACATCGATACGCAGGGCCGCCATGTTGTATCGACACAGCTGATCACAGCGTGGGAGAAGTACGTACTTCTCCCATAATTAATCATTTCTCTAACTCTCAGCAGGGGTCCGAAATTACATATTTCTTGCAGGAGTTGAATAAATATTTTTATTTCCATTGATTATTGTTTTCATTCATTAAGAAGTGAATATTTTAGTTTCCAACTGATGACGACTTCGATTTCGACAGATAAATTATATACATTTATTATCAAGTAATATGGTATGAAGTAATTATCAAGTATTATGGATGCAAATGGAGAAACTCGAATAATATTGCAATACCGCTTTGGACCAGACCTCCAGCTTATGTTGGATTTTATGGTGCCGAATAACTGTGATTTTTTTTCTTTCGCGAAAGAAAAATCACGAGCTGCTTGTGACATGCTGCACTTCGATTCCGGTCAATCCTCGTAAAACGAGATTCAATTTTATGGACACTTTCGGGGTGGAAGATACGGTGGAAAAAGGGAAAGAGACGGGTCCGGAAGAGGAGAAAAGTGTGACGTGTGCGGATGGTGCACTTTGCTCCAAGTGGTGACAATCAGTGGCGAGGCAGTTTCACGAGTCCTTCGAGAACGGGAAAAAAAGACGGGCTGAGAGTCTGGGATTATATCTGGACGCCGGATGGTGACCACGATTTTCTATTCTTCTTCCATTTCGACTCGCATACATCAGACGCTTTTTGCATTGGAAAATAACCACTTTCTCTTTTACTTTCTTCTGATCATATTACATCATATTATAATACAATTATAATATATTATTTTAATATACTAAAGTTAAAATACATAGAATTACTAAAAAAACGTGGAATCCGACTAACTCGTTCAGAGAGATTCGAGTCAGTTCTCTTCAGAAATGAACCCTGTTGGTTCAGAAACTCGACACGAGTTTTTCCAGCATCGAGCGGGCTCGATTTTAAATTGAAACAAATAGAGTGATCAGCGACAGTGGCTCGGTGACGCGGTTGAAACACGAGGGTGGTGACTGCGTTGCGGGTATACCCTTTCGCGGTATTATTCGCCCGGGTAATGTATGGCAAACATAAATCACCGAGCAACTCTCGGGACGACTGCGGGCGTGGTGGCCTCAACCTGCGCCACATGAAACCCAAACTACGAGATGATCCGACTCGGTTCGACTAATTGCTGAATATTCCGGCCCTGCGGGGACACCCCTCCCCCCTTTTTCGTGCGGAGGGTGACATTATTGCGCGACATCAACTCGCGCTGTTCGTTCGTTATACGCGATCCTTCGCAATTGATGAATAATCACACCTCAGACGGAGCGTGCTAATATCGTGCTCCCCACGCAACTCGTTTATCAATTAGAGCCATATTCATCATTCTTATCAGCAAGGGGTTAAGAGAGGCGGAAGGAGACTTTGTTTTTGGGTTTTTTTTTATCTGTTTGCTTTGTCAAAGTTGAGGGCGCAGGCTGAGAAAAGAATGTGGATATTCCACAATTTCAAGTTTTACTGTCAGATGATTCTTGACAGGAAGTTTTTTTAAGCCATATAACATGACAATCACGTCATTCTTGTAATTCAACTTCCAACGTGCGAAGAAATTTATTAGCAGAAATCCAACCGTGTAATATCTCAGCACGAGTGTCAGAGTAACAAGGAAAAGCTGTATAATACCTTGCCTTCAGTGATGTTCAACTATCCCGAAATCCGCGAAAGTTGGCAATATCGGTAACGACGGATCACCTAAGACAGTTGCCAAACTTGTCGCTGCGTATGAACTAAACGTTAAGTTTTGTAATTGATAGCGTTGAACGAATCACGAGCGCGTGGCTCCGAAAGCTCTCACTCTGACAGCCTTGTAAATAACCCCGGAAGCTCGGGATTTCACGCTCATCCTTTCCCCGCTTTTGACATTGTTCCGCAAACTGTGTCTCCCTGTTTGACAACCTGATACACTGTTGCGAATTTCCTACAAATTCAGTTACTAGGAAATAGTATAATAATGAAATAAAAAATTCAAAGCATACAATTTTTGAAATATTATGCCATAATTAGAATCTTAACATCTTCAATTGCATTCCTAATTAACTATAGTCCCGATTAGCTATAACAATAAACCCAATATAAATGCTCACCATAAACTACAAATTTCACATATGTCACCTCGCGAGAAAAAAAAATGCTTAACAATCTGTCGGAGTCATCGTAAAAAGCAGAAGAACACGCTTGACGTAAAGTCCGATCGCAGATGCGAGTTGTCTGCCGACTCTTGGCGGTGCTATTATCGTTTGCGTTGTACAAGTTTCGTTTTGTTGAAGGGCCAGGGGTAAGAAGAGGAGGGAGGCCTAAATGGCTTTGTGCGCGGAGGAAGCAGTCATTTGCGATAAGGAGCCGTTCTTCAAGACGAGCCAAGAGGAGCCGAGCGATGATAAGTATGGGACGTACGACTTCGGGAGACAAAAGTTCGCCGGCGTCGCGGCTATATTGCGACGCTACAATCGGAATAACGCGTTTTAAAGCGAGCCAGACGTTGCCGTAACTTGCCGATCAAACGACGCGTGACGCCTTTATGTCTTATCAAGTCACGGGGTTAGGTTAAATAAATAAATCGAAGGGCCGTTTCCGAGGGAGGAACCGCATAACGACGCTGCATTCCAAGGGGGGGAAGAGGGTGATCGGGCCGGGGGGAGAAAACAGGGGTCCTCGCATTTTATACTTACGTACGTGCGGTTGACTCGCGATTATATGGGCATTCCGAAAATATCGAGGATTTAAAGGGGGCGGACAACAGAATTCTGGTGTGTCTTAGGGATGGAAATTTATGGGATCGAATTCGCTTTGGATCCAGTGCACGGAAAAAACTAATGTGGTTAAAATACCTAAATTGAGAGGTTTGCGGCTATAAAAGATCTAAAAACCTCAAAATTTTGTGCCTTAACATTTTCTCTAGGTACAGTTACTAATACGGGTAGTTTTATCAGCTAATTGTGTATGTATGTTTCAGATAGTTGCATGAACTATACACAAAGTCATCATTGCAACCTTATCCACAACCTCAAAATGTGTGTGTTGACTTACGACGCCTACAACTGCTTACAACCGCGTTTATTGTGAATGTTTAGTGTCACAAAAAGAATAAAGAATGCGAGAGATTCCTGAAAACTATTGGCGTGCTTCGTCGGAGTATTCAGAAGAAAATTGTTAATTAATTGTTATAGACCTGCGCGATAATATATATGCATCGATAAAGGCCAAGCAGATCAATAAAGGCCAAGCAGATCATGTTTTGAGGTTAGGATGTTTTGTTATTGAACTCTATGGTTTGTTTAATTGTTTAAAACATATATTTTAATTTTGTATCCGCAGGATGAAAAAGAGTATACAGACATATCTTTTGTAAAATGGTTGGTCATATTTTTGGAAGTTGCTGATGAAGAGCGAAACGATATTTGCATTGGGAATCACACTTCTGCAAATCGATTTCATTTGAAAGAAAACACAAAGATGGTTGTAAAATGTTATGTTAAAATATTATATTTAAACAAAATTTACAATTTTAGGTTTCACTAATTCAAAAATAACAGTAATCCTGGTTTCAAAAGAAAAATAATTATAAATGTTTGGCTAGTATAATGCAGGAAAAAAAAATCTACGATAATATTGAAAATTCAAGAAACTTTGAACTTTGAAGCATAAAATTCTAGAAATTTAGTCAGAAATCCGTACAAATACAAAAAAGTATTTTAAATCTATAATCGTAATTAAAATAAAAATAACGTGAAAATACTGAAAATTACTTCGAATCTAGTAATTTGAAATCGCTATTTGATGTTGAAATAAAAAAAAGAAATATTGAACATGAAAATCAATGAAAATAGAAAAAATAACAAGACAATGAGTTTTCTAAATTTAATAGTAATGATAATAAAAAATCGATGAAAAAAAAATAATAAAAAAAAATAATAAAAAAAAATAAATAAATAAATAAAAATGGCTAAAAATCATTAGAAATATGCTTATTCAGACTTACAGATCATAAAAAATGATTTTTTGTAAATTATCAAACTGTTACAAAATTCAGAATTCTTAGTCTCACTAATCCAAAAATAACAGCAATCGTGGTTTTAAAAAAATATAATTATAGATGTTTGGCGATGATAATGCGAAAAAAAATTTTAGAAATTAATTTCACCTTGTGAATTATGAAAAAAAAACTAAAATAATGACGAATTTGAACTCTTAAACAAATTTAAAAAAACTTAGAACTCAATATTACAAAAAATTGAGGTGAAAATTATTTAATTATATACTGTGCTTTTTTAACAGGCCCAGTAGTGAAAATTATAATTAAAATTTGAATTTATAAAAAAAATCGTATTTCAAAAATAAATTAAAAATTTTTCGGGATCCCCAAGAGTTTTTTGATTACAAAATTTCGAAAAATTCCATTTTTAATACAAATTTTGAAAGTTTTGTGAATTTGACCATCTATAATGTAATTCATGTTTATCAAGCAATTAAGAACATATTCAAAACTAAAAAAAATTCCATGACTCCACTAAATTTCATACATTAATAAATATTGAAATTCTGCCATATGGTAATGAGTTATTACTTTTTTAGTCTGAGAAAAACCTTGACTGATAAATATAAGTGATCTCTTAAAAAAACATTTTCGAAAAATGTCAAAATTTAAAACAATATTCAATTTCTTCGAAATTCGAAACACTGAGAGGATAAATATAACTCAATCGAATAATTCTGTTAGGTTTAACATTATTGAATTTTCAGAATTGAAATTATTTTGATGCAAGTGGCTAGAAAATTTGTCAATATTAAAATTCTATAACACTCATTATTACAATTCTCTGAACGTTCCGTTAAATTTGAAATCTTAGTTTAAATATGCGAAAAATATCATCATCAACCACAAATCTTAGAGATCTAGAATAAATTTTTTTTTTCATAATTTTTGAAATGCTTGAATGTCTCGATTTTAAGGATTGCAAGTTTTTCAAACTTTTTACAATTTATGTTGTGATCAAGTCCAGAAAAAATCTTGAAATGTTGTGTAAAGTTTTTGTAGGATTTTGAAAAACTCAATAAATTTTTTTGATCCTATGTATAAATAATTTCAAAATCGAATACAATTTAAGAATTCTACAAGACCTTCTATTTTGGCATTTTTTCTAATTTAGATAAAATTGAAAATAAAAAAAACATTAAACTTCTTGGGAATTCCCTTATTAGAATTTACTATTGTTTTTTGACCAAAAATGTTCAACAACATTCAGTTTCATTCCCAAAATATCATTTTTTCAAAACCTTAAAAACTGTTAATAAAAAATTCTCATGGTTTGCTACTTCAGCACCAGTTGGTCATAAATGACCATGCTTCAATTCAATGAAAGCTCAAACTCTCGGACGAGAAAAAGCTCAATCCCCAGGACAGCGTGAAAAAGTCCTGGGAGGCGTGCGCAGCAGAAAAGTGGTATGAAAATTATGCAAGACAGGTGGCGCCCGCGTCGAAGTGTAATTCTAATTATGCGAAGTATCGCGTTGCAGATTTATGAGGTCGTTCGGGCTATTCTCTCTCGCGTCCTCTTCGCCTCTCGCTCTTGTAGCGCTTCTCATTCTCACCGTGGTCGCCACTCCATTTACATATGAATTAAACTATTACACGCTACACCCGTTATGTGCCAACGGCGATCCCAGGCCACTTTATTCAATTTCATCGAAATCTGAGTTTTTCATGGAAGTCCTAAAACTAACTGGGTCAACGACATTTCTCGTGATTCTGGAAACTTGATATTTTTCATTTCTAATCTAGAAAGAAGTTCTAGTTCTAGTAAATATCCAACAATATTTACTTTTAGTAATTTTTTTCTATTTTATTCCAAAAATATAATTTATTTTATACATTTTATCAAAAAACTTAAAAATTTTTCCGAGTACACCTATTGAATATACAGCAAACTGAAATCAGACTCGCAAATTTCCAACTTCGCGCGTAATATTTAACAAGTCGATAAATGTTTAACACGTGAAGCATGCTAGGCCATCTCGTTTATTGATTGAACTCCAGTTACGAAAGCGGCGAAACTGCTCCCAGCTCAGTTCGTTATTGCGACACCACGGTCACTGCATTATTTGCGAATGTCACGATTCGCTCGTGTCGTCCATTAAAAACTTTTCATTACAAAAGATACAACCCGTTCATTGTTAACCAACAACTGTGGCAAACTGAACAACGTTTGATGTTACAAGCGCGTCACGCGTCAAACTAAACGAAAAATAGTGACAGAAGTCTTTTCAATTTCCCCGACGAGTTAAAAACTGGCGCATTTTCCAGCAAGGCCTATTTTCCGGAAATAAACTCTCAAGCGTTTTTTTTATATCGATACATGCTCAATATTTCTTGTAATGGTAACAGAAGGGAGAAAATTTTTTTTTGATAACCCAAGGGTGACGTGCGGTGTAGATCTGGCCCTGCTCAACGACCATCGCTTTCGGGCTTTTGGGGCTTAATTGATGAAAAATTGAAGCAGCGCTTGAATGTTTGATACCCCGAGCGTGACTTTGCCGTGCAACCCTTCAACTTCATCCCAGATAAGTGCCAACCTGTGCGCTAATGGAAAGAATATGAATTTTTTATTCCTACCCCTTTGAATTTATCGCCATTAACCTTTATCTCCGTGCATGTTTCAAGCGATTGTACCGGAGACACATGGCTAGAGCATACGCATTCTCTAAGCAGATTTTAGACTTTGTGTTTATAGGAGTTTATTAGAATATGAACAAGGTTTCTCGAAAAGGTTTTGTTCTCTTGTTATTACAATGAGGCAAATAATTTTATTTTGATTTTCTTTATAATTCTTTCACTACAGTTGTTTAATGGAATAGCGTTTCGTTATTCAAACTTATGACTCGATTGGAATCCAGTCGTAAATTCGCAACATTGTATAAACACTCACATATAGTCCGCATCGTGAGAGCTTTCAACTACCCTTAATTGATTCGTACCGGACATTAAGATAACTTCAAAC
Source organism: Platygaster orseoliae (assembly GCA_030522825.1). Lineage (NCBI taxonomy): Eukaryota > Metazoa > Arthropoda > Insecta > Hymenoptera > Platygastridae > Platygaster > Platygaster orseoliae. The sequence continues at coordinate 13,818 of JAPYZL010160437.1, forward strand.
GCCACTTCATTACGCCTCGTGTTTATCATAAATTTTCACGCCTTTTCTAATCACCGCGTGTACCGTTAATTCACCACTGTTTACAATCGTCATTTTTGAAATCGAGCAATTTTTCATTGCGAGAAATAAATCGGTCATTAATTTGACGTACAATCAAAGCGTCCATTCCATGATTGCCTATACATTTCCGTCTATTAGCGCAGGCGATCTCAAATTATTATTGTGGGGAAACTCGAGCCTGTATCATTAACACGTACATTTTCCTTCTATCATAATTCATTGTCATTTTCAATGCGATTTTATGGGTTTCTCATTACTCTCCTTGATCAGCTTGCGGAACTCTCGAGGATTCTCGTTAAACTTGGTACCGTTATATGCGATCGCTGGATCTTGAAGGCTTTCGACGCAGTGTTGGAAAATTCATCGAAATATTGTTTATTTTCAGCTCTATAATAATCCTATTCTCTAATAAACCCTTATCTATTATCATTATAATACAATATTGTAAGATATGTATAATCAGCTAATTGTGTATGTATATTTCATATAGTTGCATGAACTACAAAGTTATCATTGCAACCTTATCTAGTTACAACATCTATTACGACAGTAACTAAGTTCTGTGGTTGTGATTACTACATTGTGGCGATGTGACAGGCATTCAATTTGCAGCAAGCTCAAATTTTGTATCCGCAGGATGAAACAGAGTATATAGACATGTCTTTTGCAAAATGGTTGGTCATATTTTTGGAAGTTTCTGATGAAGAGCGAAACGATATTTGCACTGGGAATCACACGTCTGCAAATCGATTTCATTTGAAAGAAAACACAATGATGATTGTAAAATGTCATGGAATGTCCCAAATAAATTAGTGCTGATTTCTGGCAAATGATCAAGATGTCACCACCATGTTCTGCATGAATTGTTCACAGTGGCGTGTCGAGAGGGAGGGCTATGAGGGCTGAAGCCTCCCCCCCCCAAAAAAAACCAGCAACCCTTTTTTGCTAAATATATAGAAATAGTAGTATACTCGTAGTGAATAGTGATTTTGGCGAAGACGGAAGAATATTTTGATTTTTAGAATAAATTTGATGAACAGAAAAAAGCATTGACCTAGAAAAAACAGACAATTTTGATATTTATGTACAAATACGACGTATTATTTTTAGGTATCATAATGTTACAATACAATCGTCAATGTTATTGTAATTGATAGTAATGAAATTACAACTTACCTACAATGTTACAGTACAATTATAAGACACTCTAAAGTGTCTTGAACATTTCTGAATATCTTGATTTTGAAAAAGACAGCCATATAAGTGTCTAAGACATTTAAAAATGTCTTAGAATTCCTGAAAAGATACTT
>JAPYZL010160438.1:0-15323 GCA_030522825.1 Platygaster orseoliae
GAGTTCAAGAGTGGGTTTCTTTGCAGACTTTTTGTGGATGAAAATTTCGCCAAAGAAAATCTGCTCGTTAGAAGTGAAATTTTCATGATTATTCAAACCAAATTTGGTTCACAATCAGATCGAAGATGTAATATAAATTTGCTGGCTTTTGTGTAAGTTCTGAGTAGTACGTTCGTAGGTCTACTCATATCTTCTGTAAAAATTTCTGAAAATGTTTGGAACTTTTCCGAGTGTTTGGGGAGATGATAAAATGTTTTTGAAAAAATTACAGAAAATTATAAAAACTTGGAAAAACCAGAAAAACTAGCAGTTCATCGCATCCAATGCAGACATGATTTTTTCAAATATTTATAAATAAACTTAAGAAACCATAACATTTTGAATCCCTGTACATCGAATTCCGTAGGTCTATGGAGAAACGTATATAATGAAAAATCCTCGAATCGTGATAACACTGAAAATATATGAAAAATACTTTAAGAATGAGAAACATATAAACTAACATAAACCTATAAGAATATCGTTTTCTGAATAATTCGTAGAAATACTTTAAATCTAACATATTTGGTTTGGAAGATTCAATTGTAGGAATCTGTGAGTATCCATAAAAAAACACGAAATCAGAAAAATTGCTGTAAAATTATGATAATTTTGAGAGGTAAAAAATTACGAAAAATATCAGGACTACATATGAATCATCAATATTGATGAGTTGTCTGTGAAAATGATTAAATTACAAAAAATCTATAACGCTTTTAATACTTGACAATCGAATTTGTTTAGAATGTTCAATTTTATTTAGTATTTTTGTAAATTATTAAAAGAATTAGTGGAAAAATGCGAGTTTCCTGAAATCTAAGCGTGGAAAAAACGAGCATAAAATGCAAAATGCAAGAATAAATTTTTTTTTAAATTACATAAAGTATGGTTCATTGATAAAACATTTTATACTGGAGCTTCAATTCTATAGATCTATATAGAAATCCATTAAAATATCAGAAAATCCTTCAAATTTTATAACTAATAATAAATGCAAAAAATTTTGTAGATACTTCCATAGAGTTCTAGAATTTCATTCCCTATAATTAGAAAAACGTTAGATTTTTAGTATTTTTGTAGATTAGACAGAAATCGATATCCTTATAGATCTATTGTGTAATCTTCAATCAAACAATCCAGAGCTCCCATTCTTATAATTAATGTAAGTCCACATAAATAATTAGTTATTGAAACCAAAGTACACTTTTGCATTATTATCAACCATTTCTAAGGTTTTCCACAAAAAAAAAATAAATAAATAAATACATAAAATGAACATCTGTAACTTTAGGTCTCTCCGATTCAAGAAAACGTAATCATCAACTCTCACGGGCAAAGACCTTGGTATGAAAGATATCAACCAGTGTCTTATAAAATCATAACGAGATCAGGAAATGCATCCGATTTCGAATCAATGATAAAACGTTGCAATGACGCTGGTGTCAGAATATACGTGGACGCTGTAATCAACCACATGGCAGTTTATAAATCAGGAAAAGGCACAGGAGGTTCATTTTCTGACCCATATCATCGAAGCTACCCAGAAGTTCCGTACAACGACAAAAATTTCCACAAACCATGCGCCATCAATAACTGGCAAAACGCTGATGAAATCAGAAACTGCGAACTTGAGGAATTGCCCGATCTAGACCAATCTCAAGAACATGTTCGAAACAAAATAGTGGATTTTATGAACTATGCTATAGACAATGGAGTCGCTGGTTTTCGGTATGCCATAATTGCATAATTGCATTTTCAATGTTGCATACATATTTCAGCAATATTCCAGTAATGTTGCAGCAATGTTTTAGTAAAATTTAGTAACATTTCAAAAAAAAGATCTCATTAACATTGCAGTTACATTCCATATACAGTCTTGTAGAGATAATATTAATGGTACATTACAGATGAAATTATAGAGTCATAATAACATTTTAATCTTGCAACAATATTGATGAAACATTACAAAAGCAACATTTCAAAAAAAAGATCTCATTCACATCGAAGTAACATTTCATATACAATTTTGTAAAGATTGTAATTTTCTGGACTTGTATTTCTACAGATTGCTGAATCCATTTTTTTAAATTTGTTACCCTAGAATTAGAAATTTTTCAGATCGTAGATATTAGTTTAGATTTTTCAGAAAACAGTGTAATCATAAAATTATATTACTTTTAGTATTTCTTTCGGGCTTTGTATGATTCAAAAATGTTTTTGATATAATTCTGAATTTCTATCTATAATTCTAGAAACCAATGCTACAAAGTTTAAAGTTCTTTAGATTTTCACCATTTTCTGTAGATTCTGGTTTTTATCATTGTTTACTGGCTTGAAACAAACGTTCAAATTTTTATTTTCTACGTTAATTTGGCCAGGCATTTACAATGAGAATATTATTTTAAAACAATTTTTTTGGAACTGAGATTATGGTTATTTTTGAATGAGTAAAATTAAGAATTCTGAATGCTGTTCCACTTTGAGAATTTACATGAAACCACTTGTTATGTTCTCTAGATTTCAGTGAGTAAATTTTTATTATAACTTTTAATATTTTCACATAAAAATAATCTATGTTATTCAAATTCAAGAGAGTTCAAGACTATTTTCTCTTCCTTCTATGTTGCGATTAATAAAACATAATTTAATTCAACAGAATTGATGCTGCGAAGCACATGTCTCCCATTGACTTGTCGGTCATTTATTCGAGATTGCATAATCTCAATGAAAAATATAACTTTGCGAAAGGATCAAGACCGTACATTTATCAAGAAGTATCTTCTGAAACGGTCGGGAGCATTCCTGGGCAGTACACTCATATGGGAGCAGTGACTGAATTTAAATATGGTTGGGAACTTTCTAAACTTTTTGATGGCCCCAATGATCTGAAATACCTAGTCAACTGGGGAACTCAATGGGGTTTGCTGACTTCTGAAGATGCTTTTGTTTTCATTGATAATCACGATACTCAGAGGAGCTTCGGTGCCTTCCATGACCAACTGCTTACTCATAAGAAGCCGAGGCCTTACAAGGTTCGAACCTTACAACTGGAAATCCAATTGGAAAACTGACCATTTTCCAATTGGAAATCCAATAGGATTTTTTCAGTAGGGTCTTAAAATACCTCATTCACAAATTTCACCATACCATTATTCCAGATGGCCGTAGCTTTCATGCTAGCACACCCTCACGGCCAACCCCAAATAATGAGTTCATACGAATTCGTCGACTTCAATCAAGGGCCACCGAGCAACCAAAACCAAGAAATATTATCACCCAGTGAAAACCACGAGACCGCGCGAAAAAATGGCTGGGTCCAAGAACACCGCTGGCGGCAAATGTACAACATGGTTCGTTTCCGAAATACAGTAAAATCCACCAACATCTCGAATTGGTGGGACAACGGAAAAGATCAAATCGCCTTTTGTCGAGGCAAAAAAGGATTCATCGCCTTCAACAAAGCGTTTTTCCATTTCAAACAAAAACTCTTCGTTTGCTTACCTCCCGGAATATATTGCGATGTTATCAGTGGAAACATCAAAAACAATCGTTGCACTGGAAAAAGTGTCCACGTTGACGAAAAACACAATGCCGAGATCGTAATCACCAATAAGGAAGATGGGATTTTGGTTATACATGTAGGCGCCAAGTTACAGTAACTCGATAGAATGGAAACAAAACCACGCGATATTTGTAAATAAATTTATTTAGTCTATACGATTACAATGCATTATCATTTATCATTATAACTTACGCATAATAATATTATGCGAATTCGAAACGATTTGGGGCGTGGGAACCACGGCGAGAAACGAGGAAGGAATTTTGCACAAAATTTTACATCCGTCGCTTATTTACACACGAAACTTTCGTTCCACGCCGCCGAATCGCTGACCGCCAAACAGACTATTTCGTCTGGAAACCATAATCTTATTCTACATAGAATCTTCAATATTTAATGTTGAATAGCTTCATTTTCAAAAGCGCAAAAAAAATACTTAAATAGATTCAACGGATCACAATGCTGTCAGACTTTTTATATTCATATTATTATTTATAATCTATCATCTTTTACTATGTCCATTTCTTTCGGTCTATTCTTTCAGAACCGCAATTCCTCTTTTTTCGAGAACGTAAAGTTTCAAATAAATCAACTAAAAACATAATTTATTCTTGAAAAGTAACTGAACATGATTCAAAAGAAAGTAATAATATATGTAAATGGTAAACTTTTAAATCATAAAGAATCCGCATAATAGATTTTGAAAAATAACAAAAAAAGGGAATGGACAGGATCGAAAATACAAACTAAGATATGCTTCTATTGAGATGCGCATGTGCTCTATACTAAAAGCTAAGTTAACTATGCGAGTAGAGAGGCCTCGTTCAAGGATACCAAAAAAAAACAGGGAAAATACTAATAAAACGTATGTTCAAATGGTATTTTATATAATAAAATATAATTTATATATATTACTGTATATATTAACATATGAATATTTAATGATACATAAATTATATAATAATATACAATAATTTATCAATACCATTATATTCTAATGATATTTATTATAATAATATATGAATACCAAAATTCTAACGTTTTTATAGTATTTTCCTTGTTTCCCTAGGTACCTCAAGGTCAATTATTTATAGATATAGAATTAACCAGCAAAATCGTTTGAATGTCGAAAGTACGAGTCAAAAGATTTGGAGATCGTTGAAATTATTTGGATGCCACGAACATAATGAGCCTGTGAAAACGAAAGAAAAAAAAAGATAATTATTTCAAAAAACTTGCAGAAATTTTGATTTATTTCGTTAAAGTTGAGTTGAACTTTAAGGAAATGAGAAAATTTTGAAAAGAATACCGAAAACTAATGGCTTTTGCTGCGAGAAGTCGATTGCACTCAGCTGTGTCAGGTAAAGGCAAAGGCAAATAAGGACTCTCGTTTTCCTGGTCCGTGAAATCAAATTTGTGGATTCGAGGTTGGACTTTCATGTCGCCATGGGGTCCTTTGAGGATCAAATAATGCATCGGTATGGGGCATGTAGTTTTAGTTTTCAGAATCAGCTGCGAATAAAAAAACGTTGCACGTCTAAATAATAAATAGGAAGTCTGTACCGAAAGCTAGATTAATTTTGGCTTTCGAAGATATAAATTGTGAAAGTGAAATTTCTGTTTCTTTGTACAAATGTTCTACTTACAAAATTTTTGAAATATCATTTGTTTATCAAAGAGTTTTTCAATTTTTTTGAAGAACAGATTCTTAAATTCTTATACACTTATAAGATTTTTATATATTTTCAAAGTATAACATAGTAAAGAGTTGGAAAACTTAGGTATCTAAAATCAAAGTAATTTAATTTAAATACTCAAATATTCAATTCGCCTGACATTTGAAATTTTCAAACTTCAAATTCAAATCAACTTTTTCTAAAAAACCATATCTAATATATTTATTATGTATAAAAATTTTTTTTCCAAAAATTACCAATATATACCAATATAACGTTCATGAATAGGAAAAAAATCTGTAAAACTACCTGATAAGTCATGTCACGCTCTGAACTCTGCGTTGGATCTCTTTGACTGTTGTTGATCCTTGCTTTGACGACCCATTGATTGTTGAATGCACTAAATCGCGATGTCTCGTAAAACAATTTGTGCACAAACTCGTCAGTACGATATGGTTTCATTTGCAGATCTGTACAATCGAAGATTATGGTTAAACACGAAAAATACATGCAAAATTGTCAAAGAATTTACAACTGAAGGGTAATGAATTTCGGAATCTGTGAATTGAGAAGTTGCATGGAAAAAAAATTTTTAAGGATATGTTTTTTATTTTTGAGATATGACAAAAAGAAAAAATACGTGTCAGATATTTTTTGATAAACTTACGATATCAGGAAAAAAAATGAAAAAATTCCCAATTTCCTGTGTTCATAAAATTCTCTCATGTCTTCGAAACTATCTACATTATCATTTCATTAGAAATTTTTAGACTGTAAAATCAAGTTTGAGTACTGACCACTAAAAGTAATTTTTTCGTATGATAAGAGATCGAAGACATTGTCGTAGAAACGACGTTCCTCGAGAGTCCTGGCATCGATTTCGCGCAAGGCCTCCATTATATCGGCGCCAGTACGGTTCGGGTGCACGCAGTGCGTCTCGTGCTCAGGCACTTCGTGGTGCGGTCCTCGCCAAGGGCATCCTATTCTGCTGTACTTGCAGCTCGTTATTCTGCCACGAAAATAAAAGAAAACCCAACATTTTAATTCATTTTCTTCTTGTTAGTGAATTATGTAAGCCCTTAATAAATATGAAATTCGACCTGACATTAGGGATTATCTGAATTTTTTTCTGCAAGGCCGTATTCAAGAATTTACCACTTTCACTCCTTTGGATATTTCTTTTTTTATATTCAATGAAATAAATATATACAAAAAAAAAAGAAGATACAAGAGATTTATAACACATCTTGAATTTATGTAAGTGTAATTTTACCAAATTCATAAAATTACTCAAAATCGATTGAAATTTGAATTGTAAAAATCTATGTAACAATCTACAAGAATACTAGAAATCTTAAAAAAAAAATACTAAAGAATCCTTCAAAATTTCATAGATACTTCTGACAAATGCAAAAAACACTAGAAATATTTTGAAAATCAAAAAATATGTAGATATAACATTCTTAAAAATTTACACAACTTAAAATACTAGAGCATATATTTCAAAACTCTATGTAGAATAAATGAAAAATTCTAATAGAGAAACTTAATTCAGAAAAATCAAGTAAATATATCGAAAAAAAAAATGAAAATACAAGAGATCTATAACACACCTTACATTTATGTACGTGTAATTTTCACAAATTCATAAAATTACTCAAATCGATTAAAATTTGAATTATAAAAATCTATGTAGCAATCTAAAAGAATACTAGAAATCTGAAAAAAAAATACTAAAGAATCCTTCAAAATTTCATGAATACTTTTGAAAAATGCAAAAAACACTAAAAATCTTTCAAAACTAAAAAAATACGTTGATATTATATTCTTTAAAATTCAGAAAACTTAAAATTCTAAAGAATATATTGGTAAAATTTTATGTAGAATAAATGAAAAATTCCAATAGAGAAACTCTACATAGAAAAAATCAAATAACTATATAGGTATGAAAAAATACAAGAGATCTTAACACACTTCAAATTTATGGAAGTGTAATTTTCTCAAATTCATAAAACTACTCAAAATCGATTCAAATTTGAATGGTAAGAATCTATATAGCAATTTACAAAAATTCTAGAAATCTTAAAAAAAAAACTAAAGTATCCATTAAAATTACATAAATATACTATTGAAAAATGCAAAAAGCACTAGAAATCTTTCAAAATTCGGAAAATATGTAGATATTATACTCTCAAGAATTCAGAAAACTTGAAATTCTAGGGTATATATTCCTTAAACTCTATGCAGAAATTCTACATGCAATTCTCTATATAGAATAAATAAAAAATTCTAATAGAAAAACTCCATGTATAAAAAATTAAATAAATGTATTTAAAAAATATGAAAATACAAGAGATTTATAAGAACCTTAAACTTATGTAAGTGTAATTTTTCCAAATTCATATAATTTATCAAAATCGATTGAAATTTTAACTGTTTTTTTTGTGTTGATTTTTCAAATAATAGATTTAATATTAATAGAGTGTTTGATAGATTTTTAACTCTGTAGTAATCTACAAGAATACTAGAAATCTGAAAAAAAATATTAAAGTATCCTTCAAAATTTCATAAATAAATTTGAAAAATGCAAAAAGCGCTTGAAATCTTTTAAAACGCGGAAAATATGTAGATATTATTATATTCTCAAAAATTTATAAAAGTGAAAATCCTAGAGCATATATTCCTAAAACTCTATGTGGAAATTCTACATAGAATTAATTCTCTATGAAAAATAAATAAAAAATTCTAATAAAGAAACTCTGTGTAGAAAAAATCAAATAAATACCTTCATTATAAAGTTTTTACAATACAAGAAATCTATAACACACTTTTAATTTATGTAAGTGTAATTTTCCCAAATTTATCAAATTACTCAAAATCGATTAAAATATTTGTATTGCTTTAAAAATGTTTAGTTGTATTGTATAGTCAAACATGTATAAATGTAATTCCATTCCAGAGAAAATTCTTCTTCAGTTATAATAATTATTATTTTGAGTTAGAAAAACTGAAAATTCTGGACTTGTTTTGAATTGTACTGATTTTTTTTTGTGGTAATGTTATTTTTATGAATTATTTTTTAATTGTTATCACTTTCGTCTATTTTTCAATAAAAAATATTGTTAAGAAAATTTTCTTCAAATAGTTTTTGAGTATGAAAAGATTTTACAGTATTTCTCGCATTTTTGTCTATTTACGAAAATCAAAAGGATTTTTGAGTGTTTTTTTAGATTTCTAGTATTTTTGTAGATATTTAAAAATTAATTGAAAAAATGATATGCTCCAGAATGCAAATGTCTATTGATTTTTGATAATAACATAGATTTTGAGCATAATTAAATCTACGTTGATTTTAAGTATTTTTTATGTATCCCTTGAATTTTTTTTCGTTTTCAGTATTTATAAGATTTTTTATTGTTTTATAGATTTTATACTATTTCGATACATTGCCATTTGTGCAGATTTTTCAGAAACGCACTTGTTACATAGAATTCAATAACTATCATTGTTTTTCAGATATTGTAAGACGAAAGCTTCTCTGGTATTTTTATGAATTTCTATCTTAATTTTTTACAACTTGATTTCCAAGTTTCAAAGGATTTAGATTTTTATAGAAATTTTGTAAGTTCAGATCTTTTTTTTAAAATTGGCAATGCAATTTCTTATATCGAATTCCAATTTGGTTCATCAAATTCTTATGATAATAATGAGTCATATTATTATTATTATATTAGTCATATGTATAACTCAATATAATAAGACATAAATAGATGATATAATTTTGTGATTCCGTCGATGATGAAAATTTTTTGCCTCCTGTCTAATAGAAATCCTGGCTTCGCCCTTGAATAGAAATATGATAAACTGATGTTTAACCCTTTAACCGACCTCTCATCGCATAAAGTTTCCTCGTGGCGCTCGAGAGAATTCCGGGAGAATTCCTTGGCGCAATACTGGCACTCGGCCGGGAGCTCAGAAACGGCTTTCTCAACAGCCAAATTGCGAGAGGCTGAGGTTTTGCTGATCTCGATTCTGCAGTTGGGACACGTGGCCAACTCGTCGCGCAACCTGGCATCCGCCAGTACATGGGTGAAACACCCAGCGCACATCAAGTGTCCGTTCGTGCACTGCGAACACCAATGCAGCATTAATCCTTAGATCATCTTCCTCAAATCTTGGAATAATAATGTTTTTCATGAGAATGTTTTAAAACCAAAAAAAAGTCGTTATCTTCGAAAATCGTCTCATATTCGAAATTTACGAGCAACTTTTTTCTCCGTTTTTTTTTTAAGGAACCAAGCAATTCAATACTTTTTAGTTTTTACCATTTTGTTGTTTTTTTTTTACCTGAAACACAAAATTGCATGGAAGGGATTAATATATTGTAAAAGTGGAAAAAGGAGAGGTCTTTTGGAAAGATTTCAAGGCAAAATACTTTGATGCTTTTTGTGATTTATTGAGACTTGATGTGAATTTTTGATACATTTTGTACATTGTTGCGCCGATGGTTTTGCTCTCGCACTCACTCAGTTTCTCTCCGTACAGCTTTTCGTGAACTTTCACTCATGTCATGGGTTCTTTTATTCAGCTCATTTTATTGAGTATTTTGTGAAATATTTTTACACACACAGGTAATTATTGCATTTTTCAACCTACACATGATGAGGTAAAAAAGTCAGATTTGGGAGTTTGAGGTAATGAATTTTTATGATTCGAGTATTGCAAAAAATAATTTAATCAATGAAATAAAAGTTCCATAAAGTTTCTAATAAATATATCAACATAGCAATGGGACACAGTAATAAAAATGTATAAAAATTTGTTTTTTCACTTTAAACGTATAAATTTTGAAATTTTTTCATATTCGATTGAAAATTTCATCATGGCAAATAAAAATATCTCAATAAAAAAATTAAAATGAATCTTATAAATAATATTTTATGAATACTTGTAAATTTTCGACATAAAAGGTGATTCATGTTTCACAATATCTTCACAGACATTGCATCTAATTTTGAACATTTATTTACTTATTTATAAATGACCAACCAAAAGTTTGAATAAATACTGGATTTATTCTTATATTAACATGTATATATTTCTGAATAAAAATGCATGGAAGGAACTACTGAGAAATTAGTAATCAATAATGTCAGTCTTGTGAAATTATATGGTCTAATATTATGTTATCACTCAAAATAAAACTATAATTACACCTGAAAATAAATTTTCGATGCGACAAAATATGTTAATCACTATAGTTACATAAAGTAAAAAATATTTATCACTTACCTTCTTGTGATATATTGTATTGGACGCGTACCCCAAAAAAATTTGTGCTTATTAATTTTTTTTTTAACTTTAACATGCAAGAAAAATATCATGAAAAATCAAGATACTGAGGAACACTAAACGGCTTTGTTTTTTTTTTTTGAAAACAATAAATAGCTTCTAATATTCTATTGATTTGTTCAAAAATTTTGTAACGGTATAAATATGAATAAAATATATAATTATAATAAATATAAATAAATGTACATTTAAACAATTACTTTCCAATATGTTCAGAATGAATTTTTCTTTCTGCCTAGATGGAAAAATTATTCATGAACATTTTATAATAGGTGTAGATTAAAAAAAAAGTTTTATTGGTGTAGAGAACTTGATTCAATATTAGAGATTTACTATTTTTCTTAATACAAATGCAATATTTGTCAAAACCCAGGAAACAAATTTGGCTACTTTTTTGAAAAACTGTGATAAAAAAAAATACTCAAAATGTGTCTATAGATAAAAATAATTTTAGTTTATTAAATTAAAAAATAACAGGATTCTCATCATTAGACTTGATAAACTCAATAATTATAAACTTTGTACTAAATTTCTCTCAAACAATTTTTCTATCCAGGAAAAAAAGTTTCAGTTTATCGAAAAATTGCAACTACACCCTTTTTTTCAACACCTGAAAAATTTTTGATTATATTATAATTAATTTAGAACTGTTTTTATGTAATATTAAGAGTTATTAATTTTAAAAAACAGCATTTTTGGTTCAAATTTGATAAATTACTCGAAAAATTCATTCAAATTTAGACTATATACATTGAATTTGAAAAAAATTGGGAACCATTGTTTTTGTTTTTTACAATTAACATTGTTCTGTTAAATTAATTAGTATATAACAATCAGATTGAAAATTACAATCACTTATAAAATGAAACAAAAAAATTTTTTAAATATTATAAAATTAAGTGTATTTTGAGTAATAATCATTAATCAGTATAGTTATTGTCACGCATACTTATTGAAAAATGACAAATAATATTTTTCATTTAAAAAAATACTATCAACATAAACAGATATGTTGGACATAAATTAAATAAGTCTATGTTGATATAATTTTAGAAAACCAGAACAAAAAACTTTTTAATTGTAACGTAAACTTCAAAATTTGAAATTTATTACAAAAGCCATCAAAAATAATTTGGTAATATGTACACAAATTATAAAGTTCTTTCAAAGGCATAATTAATTTTTGAAAGTGATGAAAAAAAAAGTTACATAAGTGTAGAATAAAAATTCAAATAATATTTTCATCCTGATTCGTTGTACTAATACGAAAAAAAATTTGTCATATAAAATATGACTATATTAAAATGTATATGAAAATAATTTATTAGTTCAGAAATGATAATTATAGTTAAACAATTATCATATCAAATGATTTCATTTTATTAAAAAAGTTTTTTCCCATATTGAAGTGCGCAAAATAATTTTCAAGTGCCCATTATACTTGAAAGAATTTTTTCCTGTAAATTTCAAGGAAATAATTTATCCATCGCCAGACAGATCTACATATAATAAATGTGAAATATTAAGAATCTAGAATTTCGGAAAAATCAAACTTCAAAAATAAAGCTTGCAATTATATATCTATTTCGGATTATAACGGTATATATCAACCGAAACCCCGCAAAAACCGTTAATCCCATGAAATTCCTGAAAAAATCCTTGATTCTGATTGGCCAGCATCCCTTCGAATCGTGCGATTCCGTCGACCTTCGGCAAACTTCGTTTACTCGGGAAATTCACTTCGATCGTGCAACGGAAACTACAGATACGACGCAATTTGCGAAAACAATGCTTTGTTGTAAGCAATGAAATGCGAAACGAGGCCCTAGCGTTTCTAAAATCGACTGTTTGAGGATGAAAGAGAAAGAAAAAATGATAGCTCGCGACCGGGGCGTTGTCGCTTACCTGGTAAACCGCGGCCTTGGGGAGGTCAAGGCAGACGGCGCAGCAAAGGATGCCGCCCAGGCGGTACTCCAGCTTTTGCTCGAGCTTGCCGTCAGCGCGGCCGACCTTGCGACGCTTTTTCTCGGGCTCGAGGAAATCGCTTTCGCTCTTCTCGGGTTCCTCGCGAAGGGTCACCGCGGCTGGGGCCGCGGCCTCAGTCGAGGTGCTCGACGAAGCCGCCTCGTTACTTTGCTCCGCCATTTTGATTGTTTTGGTTTTCCCGACAGTGAGCGATGTGCATGCGAATCTTTCTTCTTCGTTTTCCTCGGACCTCTTTGTCTATTACTGCGCAGATGTTTCAACTCTTTATTTTCTCTTCCGTCACAGTCACAGTATATACAGGGTGTCTCAAAAATACTCATATACAAAACAAATGGCTGATTCCTCGCAAAAATTAATGATTTTTTTCTTTTGCCATTTTTTGAGTAAAACTCAAAATCAAAAAAGATATTCGAGTTTGAAACTTAACTAATAAACGCACTTCTACGAGGAGTGGGGATAGAAACTACTGATAAAAATTTACTTCATATTTTTATTAGTCGAAAAATCCTTCGCCACTTTTTACAAAATTCGAAACTAAAAAAATATTCGAGATGAAAGTTTCAACGGTTTCAACCAATCAGATTGGCTAAATTTCAAATTCTGATATCTTTTTTGTTTTTGAGTTTTGTGAAAAGTGGCACAGGACTTTTCGACTCTGAAAAATATATGGGAAAAATTCTAGTAAATTTTGGTCCGTAGTATCAATCCCCACTCCTCGTAGAAGCGCGATTATTGGTTAACTTTCAAACTCGAATATCTTTTTTGATTTTAAGTTTTTCAAAAAATGATAAAGGAAAAAAATCTAAAATTTTTGCAAAGATTATGCAATTTTTTTTAATATATGGGTATTTGAGACACCCTTTATTTATCATATGCGTAGGGAGAGGTAAACGAGCCATGTTTTACGCCCAAAACAACCTATGTGCGTGCGAAAAAAAATTAACGGTTTTTACGACGGGAACGTTTGAGAATTTCGGTGTCTGAAAATTTTATACTTATAAATAATAAATAATTGACGAGTTTTGTTCAAGAAGGACGTTAGCGCGCGAAACCGAGTAAAACTATTGTCCAAACTCGTGACGTCATGTCAGAAAATTGAAATTCACAAACACGAAAAACAAAAATTACCAATCAATATAAGGTCATAGCAAATCAACTCAAGTCTACATTTACAACTTTATTCTATACATAAAAGTTTTCGAGAAAAAAAAGTTAAAACTGCTCATTTTTGTGATCGAAAAATAAATATTTTTCAATATTCAACTCGCTGCGAATGATTTGTTATTCATCGGAACTGCATATTTGATAGCAATTATTATTTGTGGAGCTTCAGCAAAGACGACAGTGTTGAAAAAGCGATCAAAAATTGAATAACAATTAGTTTTTTTTTTAATCCGAAGAAAAAACCATGTTTTTTTGGTCACGGATGAAAAAACGTCTCGAGAAAGTTTGAGCTGCGACAAAGTTTCCACGTCCTCGTCGACCGCTAAAGTTCTAACGTTACCCAACCTTAGTTGATTTCTTGATTTGATTTCCTGAGATTTGGACGTTTTAAAGTTTGGTTTTTCATTTGCCGCCAGGAAAATTACTCAATTTGGATGGAAATTTGAGTTGTAGAAATGTATACAGCAATGATCTACAAAAATAGTAAATAATAAATATCCTAAAAAATGTTATCCATTCTAAAAAAAATCTGATGATGAATACATACTAGAAAAGTTTATTTATACTGATGGATTAAAACTACATGTAGATGCGAGTAAAATTTTCTTGTATTGTTTCATATTTCATTTTGCTTCATTCTCAATTCTTCTCTTCTAAAAATGAAAATCACTCGGGGACTACCGGCTAGATACTTGTTGGGATCGGACGTATTTTTCTCTTCATTTCCTGGAACGAAGCCGAGTTATTCGACGAATCGAGAGAGATGAGTGACAAATAACCGTCGCCTGCCTGCATGTCTTCGCCGATTGGCCCTGTTACCATCAGGAGCCCGCCAACGATATTCGATTTTTCGTCCCTCAACCCCTCTGCTGCTGCTGCTTATTCGCGCTTCTTCTTCAGTACTCTTCGTCTCATACAAAAAAAAAAAAAAAAAAAAAAATACATTCGAAAATTATATACCAAATTTCAAATCAATTTTTTTTTTTTTTTTTTTTTTTAAAATTTTTTAAAAATTTTTAAGAATTTTTAATTATTTTTTATTAAACTTTATTCAAATATTTTAAGGATACTTAATTATTTTTTATTTCACTAAAATTAATTTGAGTGTTATTTAATATATGGCGCGTTTACGGCTCAGGAATTTATTATTATATTAAAATACCCAGCTCGCAAGGGCATGGCAGTACTGCTAGCAGTGAATAGCAGCATCACTTATATCAGTACAGCAGCTACCAGCACTATGGTAACGCAATGGGTGTGATTTATCCATGTTTTCTACTTCCATTTGCTGGTAACTGTACTACAGTAGTGATACTCACATACACTTCTATAAGTGGCGCTATGGTAGCACAATGGTAGTACAGCGGTAACGCCACTGACATGGCGCGAAAAAAAGAACGCCATTTTGTAGGTGAAAAAAAACAAACAGTTGGTTGCAGTAGGTGATGGTGAAGTGTTGCAAAAAGTTGCAAAAGCATTGCGCACAAACGCATCCAACGCATCTTCACAATTGACAATTAAAGTAAAGTAAGGATTACGAGGGA
>JAPYZL010160480.1:0-10017 GCA_030522825.1 Platygaster orseoliae
AAATATAGAGAAAATATAAATAATGAACATCGTGTGCCACACGACAACTTTCATATTGTCGCTCTTGTTAAAAAAAAATAAGAGCGACAAATTTTTTTTTCCACAACTAATTAACGGCAAATTCCCAGCTAACCACTTTTCGATTCGGTGTATTGGTTCAAAAGTTTCCCTGCTATCTTGACGTCAAGTTAGCAGGACAACCCTTTTTTTTACAAAAAAAAAGAGCGACAAAATTTTTTTTTTCCACAACTAATTAACGGCAAATTAACGGCAAATTATGGTATGCACATTTTTATTGTAGACCAATGTTGCCCTGCTAACTTTATGCACATGGTGATCTTTCGTAACGCGATGATTATTCATCGATGTATCAGGTGGTAATGTACTCTATGGACTTTTGATCGGACGCTGAAACAAAAACTAAAGAAAAAAGAACTTGAAATCTCATTTTTTCATCGTCATTTTATCGATTACGCGTTCATAAATCACGTCTCTATATTTTCTAACATAATCGGCCTTCTTCTCAGAAAAAAAGATTTGCATTCGGAGCGTCAATTTTCCTTGAAACTCGGTACCGAGCGTGTAAATCAACGTTTTTTTTATTGATTCGCGATTATGGATCACTTGAAAAATGATAAAAATTTATGAATGTTTTTCCCGCAATTTTCGGGAAAGTCTGTGTTTCACTTGGCATATTGTTAACGAAAAACTGTAACCTTGTTTATTATCAGATGTGAAATAACGCGGGACTTGATTCCGCGGACAATTATTTTGTTGTGACAGTGTTGTAATTGATAATGACTCGCTGAAAGAGATGAAGCAAGGGAAAGTTTGCACTTGAACTTGGAATTGCACGCGAACAACAGGAAGTTGAATGGAATTCGGAAAATTTCACGGCAGCTTATTCAATGTTCACGTGGTTTTATAAGAAAGAATCCAGGTATTTACCTTGAAAAGTAGATTTTCCTCAATGGAAATCGAAGATGGTTTTTTGTAAGTTTATGGGGATCGAAGCCATAACTTGTCTCTGTCGCTGACTTCAATTTTTGAACCTGTAAATAGTAAATAAAAGTTTGTGTAATTTTATTGCTGGCAAATTCGATGGACTACTTATGAAAACTGTCACATTAATAAAAATTTTTACACGTACTGAATTTTGGAGAGAACGAATACAAAATTATAATAATTATTTTTTTTAATATTTTGGTGCGGTCTCAGAATTAATTTTCGAAAATTTCGGAAAGTGAGTACTACTATCAAACTTTTAATGTTAATGAGTGACAGGAATGGAAATTGAAAAAATTGAAAAAATTTTTTTTTATTGTTGAAGCAAGGTAGTTTTTCAAGGACCTTCATTTCACAAAAAAATTGGAGTTTTCTTGTTTGCCACACAAATTAAAATTTTACAGGACGAGATGACTAATAAACGGTCCGTTTTCTTTTTTTGGAATATTGTTAAAGTAGAAAATTAGAAATTGATTTCCAAAAATTTCAGGAACTAAATATCATTATGAAATTTATTTTATTGATTGGTAACACGAGTGTATCTCTAGAATTTTTTTCTATTGTTTAAAATCAACAGTTTTTCTAGAATTGTTTACGTCATTTTCGATTAATTTTTTTTTATTATTGCAACACTTTTCAACAAAAACTTTCTTAAAATCGTATTTTTAAGATTTTCGAAAAATGCTTATAATTTCATTTTTAAGTGACAACTTCATAGTTGAAATTCAAAATTGAATTTTCTTCAAAAAATGAAAAAATCGAACGTACATTTGATTGGTAATTTTGATATAATAGTATATTATTGTGAGTTTTCACAATGCCTGGCTGGACGAAACGAAGGGTTGCAGCCCGAGGCGAAGCCGAGGGATGTAATCATTTCGTCCAAAAACGCATTGTTAAAACTCGCAATACGATATTTTATTTGTAGTTTTCGAATAATTCACGTCCAAATATCCGATTATTCGAAAATTTCAAATAAAAATATATAATTTCAAGTTTACTTCATTATTTATTTTATGATCTCTGTTTAAGTGCAAAATTTACTAAATCCTTTCTATAACACAAATGATTCTCTTTTATCAATGAAACAGGAAATTTCAAGACTCGCAACTCTGAGATGTTCAATAAACATCGAGTCATTCCATCATTTTTCATTGCTACTACAGTTTATTTTCAACGAGGGCAGTTTTTTTTAAACCAGTGAACCAAATTTTTTAGAGTGTCTGTTTCGCCTTCTTGGACTTTGGTATTTGAGCAGCACTGAAAGTCACGCTCGCGTAGTTACCATTGTTGCCAAGTTTAATTCCCGGTTTCTTTATTTCGTTATGCCTGTCAATCAGCCGTGTCATAATGATCAAATATGATCATGCCAGGGACACGCACAAAGCGTGCAGTAATCCATTCAAAGTACAATTTCTCATGAAATCAACCCCGATAACGGTAAAAATAGAAATAAAAAATTGAACTACACGCAATATTTCTGGCAAAAAAGCTATCGAAACATAAAATTTTAGTATTGCTGGGATGTCAAAGATCATTTAAGATATTTTTCTGCACATTACGAACAATGTAATAATAAAGATGTTTATAATCATCGTATTTCATAAAGAGAACGAACAATTACATTTAAATACCATAATTTTTATATTTTATTGAAGAGTCTCTTAACTGTACACGTTAAAAAAAAGTTTAAAGTAAATGCAATAGAACTAAATTGGATGATGAGAAAGTTGGAGACCTCAGTTATTGTGCGATTGTTCACGAAAAGTGAAATTTTTATGCGACTTCTAAACTGGAAAAGATAAACATTGACGTTGCATTGCAAAAATAGAAATTTGAAGAAAATTTCATAAATCGTCGAGGAAAAATAAAATTTATCTTTCAAACTCTGCAACACGAAGAAATGTTCATAATTTGAAGACCTGGAAGTCAAAATCGGCTAACCCTCAACTGTCATAAAGATCATTTCTTGAAACTTTAGGAGAACAAATGAGCCTTATGACAGTTGAGGGTTAGCCGATTTTAACTTCCAGGTCTTCATTTGAAGGTCATCAAACTATTTAAAAAAATTTTATTCGTTTGTTCATTAATTATTGTTCGAAAACGAGACTTTCCAAAACTTAAAAAGTAACTTTTGAATCTGAATTCGTGATTTTTAATTGCAAAGTTACTTCATTTCCAATGTTGGTTTTGATTAAAAGATCTAGGTGCTCAAAAAGTAAAAACCATGAATGAATAATCAAAAATACATTTTGATATTATTTCGGAGACTTTAAAAGATTTTCAGTTTTCATCCCTGGAATCCATTCATGAGATGCCCAAAAATATTTTTTGCAAATGATGTTGTATAGCATTTTTTTACTTACAACAGGTAATTATTACAACACTTTAACAGTTTATATTCAACACAAACTCTACCACTCACAACAAGAAATAATTTTTTCCTGAATTTTTAACAATGGAAAATGGTGAAACGTGAAAGGATGGAAAAAAGCTCTGCATTACAAAGCACGTCATTCATGCGTTGAAAGAAAACCGAAGCGTTGTCGTCGAGCAGTCGAAATCTGCACTGAAAAGTCGGTATTGTCATGAGCACGATACTCTTTGACAATACACTGTATTGTGACGAGAAGAATATGTTTTGTTACCCGAAGAATACGTATTCTAATATTGTGGATAGCACGATCCAGCTGGATTCTCATGACAAGCTTATAATATCGTTCATAGCACGATATTATCATTATGATGACGATGCACATTCTCAGTGTGTCATTTCTGTAGTTTCTAGAGGCGTATGTTGTTTTTACTCGGTATTTTCAAAAGCAAACGCCGGGCCAATATTTTCGAAATAACAAACTTATTTTTTTGTTCGCGGTGGACACGCGCATTGATTTAACGGGACCGTGACGGTACGCGTTTCGCGAAAGTGTTTTCGTCAACAGGGTGCGATTTGTTCTTGAGAGCAAAAATTTTCCATCTTTTATAGATTCATCAGCTTGAGTCTATTCACCAGAAAAAGAAAAAATAAAAAAGATATTAGCGCGAATGTCACCCTGGCGATGCGAGTGTTCAAAAATTTTTGAAATCAGAAACGATGGTAGAACATAGGTTGTAAAATGAAACTATAGCGTTTTCGTTTGGGACATAAGTGTATAAATACCACGATTTCAGAATCGTAAAACATTCATTAACTTCTACACAAAAAACTTTATGCATGAATGGACTGCGAAGAATCACGAAATTTTTTTTTCACTTCGATTTTATTACTGCAATTTTAATTTTTTCCGTTTACCTTCTTCTATTACCTTCTTATTTCAAGAAAAAAATCTTCGAATATTACTTTCAAACTAAAAAAAATGTTAATTTATAATGCAGTATGTTATGGTTCTCGGGAAATTTTACGCAAATTACACTGTGCGACAAATTTTAGATAAAAATTTTGAGATCAGAAAATAGAAGCAAAAATGTAATATACACTTAATTTTAAAACACACGTGTCTCAGGGTTTCAAAAAATTAGGTCAATAAAGCTTTCCATTTAAACTTTGAAGTGCGAGAAGGACACACCTATTCGAGTAATGTGCTAAAAAGAGAGAAAAGGTGAAACAAATTGTTGAGTCGGTCGTTTTTGCGAACTAATTTAGCAAAACCCCGAGACACGTGAATTTTCAAATTTAGCGTAGATTTCATTTTTGCTTCTACATTCCGATATCAAAATTTTTGTTGCACATAGTGCTACTTGAATTATTCTTCAAGTAGTATTGAAATATTCTTCTCAGAAGAAAAATTTTTCTCGTTTTTTCGAACGCGATATATGCTACATCTATGTTCGCATTATTTGACTTGTGACTGCTTGTAACTTCATCAGCGGGAACATCGTGTCGACTCTAAATTAATAGCGAGTACAAAGTTTTATTTTATTTCTGCGTGCTAAATGAGCTATAAATAAGCTAGCGACCATGTTATTCACGTCCAACATTGATATAACTTTCATAAAGAAATGTTAATGTTTTAAATGTTTTCCACTAGTGGTGCCATATTAATCTCGGTAAAAAAGTTTCTGACTTTACAAAATAATGATCTTTACACTTTGTAAAATCGGGTGACGTTTTTTATGAAATTATAATATTAGAATTGTGTCAAGTTTGAAGAAAATGAAATCAGCAAATCATGTCAGATTAAAGATGCGAAGTCAGATGCAAAGTACACAAGCTAGCATACAAAATGGTGAACTGCAGTTAAATGTCACTCTGGAGTTCAATATCTGAAATTCATATAACATAAAAAACTGATACCAAATTTAGAAAGCAAGAAAATTAATCGCGTTCCAATTAATCTAGGTTCAGAATAAATACGAAATACACCAAATGTTAATTAAATCCTCGGAGTTGACACCTTTACGAGGAGGCAACCCAACCCACTTTGTACAGTCACCCCAGTTCATACCAACCACCTCGGTCAACGATTCCCAACTTTTTTTAAACTCTTTGCGTTTTATCGAATTTCGTCGTATGATTCAACCAACGGGTTACATTCAGTGACTCACCCGCTCGAATATTTCCGAAAGTTACTCTCCATTAACCGAACGCGCCAAAAAAAACGAGCCCGATGAACGTCATTAAAATTTTACAATCCTCTTCGTTTCCCCCAAGGAAAATTTTCGCAGTGATAATAAATGCTGGCAAAATGACGTCACCGATAATAATTGTAAGGGAGACATGAATTTCAGGTCTATTAAAAAATTTTTTTCGAAATAGACCTAGATAATACCTGGTACTTTTTTCAGAATCAAGAAGTTTTTCACGACGAAAATTAAAAAAAAAAATAGATTTGGTTCAGTAAAAAAAATTCACGTTTCTACTGGTTTGCATTTGTTTGACCAAACTAAAAATACTTCACAGTAAACAAAAATTTGTATGTCTGAACTAAAAAGTTGTTTAAGTGAACCAAATAATTGGTTAACCAAATAACGACCAAACGTTTGTTTGAGCAAACTGAATCGGTTTTTCAGTGTAATATATGTTAAAATAATAAATACGATATCGCGCTAAATACTGCATGACAAGAAAAAGTTGAACTGATTGCATTCGCTTCACGTCGTTGCAGTTATATATTTGAAAGCCTGCCAAGTACGCATACAAATTACTTTTATTGTAAATGTTTATATGCATTCATGTCCTCGTTTAAAAAGAAAAATTATATGAGTTTTAACGTATTGATTAGTGATAAATAAGTACAAACTAGCGTTTAACACACAGTGTTTATTTAAACGATCAAAAACGTTACAAGAAAAAATTCAAGATTTTTAATAAGCGTTAAATAAATTTTCAAATATTCAATAAGTAACTCCATCGTTTCTCTCATTGGAACCGTTCGAATGTCAATTTTTTTTAGCAATTATAAAAACTGTTAAACATTAAAATATAATTTGAAGAATCTGGTTTCTAAATTTTAAGAATAAGTTAAACAATGTCTACACGACTACAAAAATATTCTAAGTTTGATTATACAAAATATCACTTTCATGCAAAATGAATTATTGAATTTTGCCAAGTAACGTAAAGCTACACGTAACGTCAATCATAATATTCAAAACTGTTTTTTAATCACTGCAATCGATCAATCAAAATCTTGAAATGGGAACTGATGTAGCGCATTTTTCATTCTAATTTTAAATTCCGCGAGACAAGGTGGTTTTAATTCGACTCGGTTTCGATTTCCGAGGATGAGACAATGAAATATAAACAATCCGTTATCGCAAAGTAGTTGTGAAATGCGTTCAACATGATGCGATTATCTCTCCATTGGGATTGTATTGAAGCGTATAGCGAGACAAAAAATTGATCGCCAGATAGTATTTATTGCGTCCATTCGAGGAGTCATTCGATCATTTCACGTTCAATGCAGAGCAAAAAATTTCGATGCACGAAATATTTTTTTTTATATGCAACAATATTCGACTAAAGCCGATTATTTCACAAACCAAAAGCTCAGAAAAAATTGTGCATAAAAGAAAAATTGAATTGAACCTAACCTTTTATTTATAGATTGTTTAAATATTTCATAAAATTTTATTTACGAGTTAAATATTATGATTCAGCCAAAAAATCCAATAAACTTTACAGATAAATTTTCTCTATTCCATTTTGTAACATGTACAATTATATATGACCACATATAGTTTTGTACGATAGTATAAATGAATAGAAATTTTTCACCTGCAATATCAAATCGTGAGTCGAGAATATATCTCTATCGATTTGTTAGTAACGCGTTATTTTTAACGCGTCGTCTAAATATTTTCCACTGTTACAATTTTGGGTATTGTGTCTCGGGTATTCGACTTCTTTGAGATCTTCAGAATTAGGTCTGACTGGTTCAAGAAAAAAGTTTATGCATAATACATAAAGTATTTCTAAAATCGTTACCATAATGGAGATTTTATTTTCAATCACTTATTTATACAAGTCATAGATGAAATTTGCCAGGAATAAGATCACAGGATTTAAATTTTTATGAAGTGTAACTATCCATGGACGGATCGAGATTTAAACTTTAGAAAGAAAACTCATTTGAAAATAAAAATTGCATAAACTTCAGTTATTCAAATACTGTAGACATCTTGAACGATTTGAATTTTCCTACATTTAGGAAGTTGATAATTTATGAAAAAAAAATTATTAATCAAATATTCTCCAAAATAAATAGATATGCAGTTAAAATTCTAATGAGTGTATTGTAATCCATACATGAAAAAAATCCTCATGTATGATCAAACTCTTGAAATCGTAGAAATTATGAAAAAATGTTAATCTATCTAAGCTGTTGGGTTGCGAAAACTAACAGATAGTAAAAACTATTTTGCAACTATTAATAATGGTTGTAACATTTACATACTATAAAAACTATCGATAATTTTTACAACTATCTTAGATGCTTCGAATGCAACAACAGTAATAATAATTATAAACTGTTTACTATAAAAAGAATATAACTTTGACTGTTTATACTGCTCAAAACTGTATTAACTGTAAAAAAATTGTTAAATTCTTAGATATTTGAATAAACTCTGGAAATCGTTAGGACTTAAAATTAATGAAACTCCCATTAATCATCGAAAATTTGTCAAAAGTATTTTGAAAACAATCCAAAGTATGCTAACTGTGATAAACTATCGAGCTGTCATGAACAATAACATTTTAAAAAAACTCTCCAACCTTTATACGATCTTAAATGACCTATCTTTTTTTTTATCAAAATATATTATATTTCAATCAAAATAACGATATCTACTCATACATTCAACAATAGTTTATTGAAAAACAACACGATTTAGAATATAACTTTGGGATTTCTCACATAGTTAGTTTCAAAAACTAAATAACTAAAATGATTACATCCAAGAAATAATGTTGTACCTCTAACAATCAAAGTTTATCACATATAAAGAATTTCTGCGTTCATGTACCTTGACTCAGAATCAGATTTATAGATTGTGCAATATTTTTGCACAGCATGCGTTTCGTAATGAGTTCACCAAACCGCGGAAAAAAATGCAGCGTCATGAGAACGCATCTTGAGTTTTAGTAGTGATTCAATGACGTTTCAGGATAAAATATAGCAGTTAAAGAGCGATTGAAAATGCTAAATTTTTGTCTTTACTGAATTCTGCATATTCTTTTCTTTTCAGAACGTCAAAGAATTCCGATTTTTCTACATTCAATTCGAAATCATAAAATATTTGATACAAAAGACATATAATTATACATATTTTTAAAATAAAAGTTGTTTTATATTTTAATAATTATATCTGAAATCGTTAAAAATCAAGCAATCATTAATTAAATTCAACTTTACTCCAATTCCACAATCTACTGTAGACTTCTAAAAAATTCTACATGTAGAATAGTGTATTAAGTCACACATTTTTTATTATTTGTTTATTACTTAATTTTTTTGTGCTCCTTATCCGCTATATACATTTTTTTTGACAGTAAAAGTTTATTTATTTCCTATAGATATATTTGAAAATACTGGTAATCTATTGAAATTAAAATTCTAGAGCATCGACATCTTAAAATCTATATAGCAATCTACAAATGAGTTCGAAATACATATAAATACTAGAAAATCCAAATCATTGTAATTTTCAATACCTTAGCCTCGAATTTTAGAATTTTGAATAGTGAATCATAAAAAAGCCAAAAAATACGACAAAATTGTACGAATAGTATAACATATTGAATTTTTTAAAATTCTTGAACTACTCCAAAAATATATTTCTTTGGGGATTATACAATTTTCAATCTTTAACAATCTTGTTAAGTTTTATAAATTATGTAGTCCAGAGTCGAACATTTTTCATCTATAATCTCAGTTGAGATTAATAGAATTAATAAAAAAAAAAAACTCGAGAATGAATTGTCAAACTCAACTGAGATAATATAATACAATAATTTTTAGTTCAAGTCCTACTCTTACGATCATTACGATCCGCTTTTATCAGCAGTTCTCGAGATTTTTGGTATCGCATATTTTCGCCGCACGGTAGCGCGGCCGGCGCGCTGCTGGCTATGGCTGCCACTGCTGCCACACTTCAAAAACGTAATAACATATACATACATCAATATCAATTAATATCAACGAAATGAACCAAAGTTGGCGACACGCGCGAGAGAGACGACGCGCGTCTCTCTCGAGCATCATTTGTCTATTGTCATTTGTTAACCCCCGTGATCGTATGAATTTGAGTGCATGAGTGCGAGAGAGAAAGTGTTTTCTATCCTATTCCAATGCATTCACAGAACTTCTGGTCTGGGAATTCGAGCGTCCTTCAGCGCGACCGACGCTGATGTTTCGGTATATGTATACAGTGTCGTGCGGTTCTTTTTTTCAAAAATACTCGGACAAGAAAAGTTTTTCGCAGTTTTTCGTTAGTCGACGATTTTGAAATGAGAAAAATAGTTCTCACAGCCGTAAGAGCAGTTTTATATGCTGAATTATTGTTTATTAG
>JAPYZL010160485.1:0-25151 GCA_030522825.1 Platygaster orseoliae
TGGCGATTGGAGCTTGTTTAAAAACGAGGTTTATAAGTATAATAATCCGAGAATATGATGCGATTTTTATGGAATTTTGAAATCTCACATGAGAAAATATTTTGAAGGCTGAAAGATTGTTATCTCATTTTTACCAAATATTGCAGATATGAGCTTTACATTTATTTACTTATAGCTTTGATGAACTGTTTTTGAAGGCAAGGCACATGATTATTGCAGTTATATTCTACAATCTTAGCTATGTTATGTTTTATATTCAGATAGCTGAATAAAATACGGATTTTGCAAACTTCGGTGAATGATTTGATTAATGTTATATCTTCTCTCCTATGTTTCACTTTTCGGAGTTTTTTCGGAATAACTAAATCATTTTTAAATCGGAACAGTATTTATTGTAAATGAATTTTTGATTCCCGGTCATTTTCCCGAAATGCCATTACTCCGGACGTATTATTTCCTGAATGGCCATATACCCGAAAGTATTTTTACCCGAACGACAATTTTCCCGAAAGTGTTATTTTCCGAATTTCGGTTGGAATTTCATTTTTATTTCAATTGTATACATGAATTTTATAAGAAGAGTCGTGCTAAAAATTTTATAAGAGTCTTCAATAAGAAGATTCGTGGTTAAAATTCCAAATTAGGTTTCATCAGATATAAAATTCAAATTTTTTTTCGAAAAATTAAAAACCCTTCGAGGAAAAATGTTTTTCGGGAACATGGCCGTTAGAAAAAAGACCTTTCGGGAAAACGCTTTTCGGGAAAATGGTCGGCAACGGAAATTTTTATGCATTATTGACTTTTTACATAGATTTATCGTGCATAAATATTTTTGTGCAAATAGAAATTATAGCAAAACCGTTGCAACAATCGATGAAAAATGTGAATTGCGTCCTCGACGATTTTGGTTTTTATAGAAAATGGAAAAATTTTTATAAGAATCAGAAATTTTTTCTAAAAAATCCTTTTTTATCAAGTCGATCTTTTAAAATTCTTATAGAAAATGAAAATTATTTATATAAAATATCGTTATTTATGTATTATAGAATTGGTTTTATATTGAATATTTTATTATAAAATATTTCGCAAAATCTCATAAAAACAGTATTTGAATAATATTAACATTGAAAACGAAGAATAAAGGAATCTTTTACTTAAATTAAAAAATAAAAATGATCCAAAATATTTAGAATGACATTTTTTGGAAAAACTATTCGAATAGACAAATTTCTCATAACAAAAATTTTCTATAAATTTTATACAGAAAAAAATTTACATAAAAATATTTTATAAGGTTACTATTTTGAAAAAAAAAAATTCATAAGTTCAAGCTTATAAAAATGTGTATACTGTTTTTATAGAAAATGGAAAAACTTTTATAAGAATCAGAAATTTTTTCTAAAAAGTCCATTTTTATCAAGTCGATCTTTTAAAATTCTTATGAAAAATGAAAATTATTAATAAAAAATATCATTATTTATTTATTACAAAATTTTTTTTATGTATTGAATATTATATCATAAAGTATTTCGCAAAATCTCATAAAAACAGTATTCGAAGAAAAGTAACATCGAAAATGAAGAATAAAGGAAACTCTGACTAAAATTCAAAAAAACGAGTCTAAAACATTTAGATTGACTTTTTTTAGGAAAAACTGTTTGAATATACGAATTTCTTATGAAAAAATTTTTTCTCTAAATTTTATACAGAAAAAAATTTTCATGAAAATATTTAATAAGGTTACTATTTTGAAAAAGAATTTCAGAAGTTCAATCTCATAAAAATTTGTGCTGTTATTACAAAAATCAAAATCACTATAGGGATAACAATCAACACAGACAAGTATTGGTATTATTTATAAGTAGTTTTGAAACACTTTTTTTATAATTATGAATAAATTATCATGAATATATGAATAAATTTTATTTCATTTTATTATATGAATTTTATTATTATATTGAAACTATTATCTGAAATATTATTATATTATTGAAAATATTATTGAATTTGATTCAATTTATGAATAAATTATTATTAATTATGAAATATTTCCCAAAATCTCATAAAAGCAGTATTTGAAGAATATTAACATTAAAAACGATGAATAAAGAAAACTCTGAAATTAAAAATACAAATAATCTAAAAAATTTAGAATGAAGTTTTTTGGAAAAACTAAAAAAGCAAAGAAAGTAACGTCACAAGAAGTATGTGTATTTACAGAAAATTATTAATTTCATCACAATATTTTGAATTGGAAAGTACCTACAACATTTTTTCTATATTACATTCATCATCTCACTTTAAAAGCTTTCTGTCAAATACAACATGCCTCGTTGCATGCATTTCATTTCTTAAATTTTATGATTCATCGCGACAACGTCATGAATTAGTCAATGAACAGAACATTTTTCATCTTCATATTTTCGTTTCGAAAGCACCCAAAAAACTTTATCTGTATTTCTTTATCACACTTGACAACTCATTTTCAAAACTTTCCGTCAAATAGTATAACATTTTCCCTTGCATTTGTTTGACTTGTTGAATTTTATTATTTATGGCGTCAATTTCGACGGTTAGCCGAGCTTCCATTTTCGGATCCAACACATCGCCTGTCTTGTATTGCCACAGATACTTGTACATCTCAGGTATTGCTGAACGTCTTCCACGTTTGTCCTGAGGTCTAAGCTGCAATTTAAAAAAAAAGTTGCATTAACCTGATTATATTTTGTTACATACATCTAATCACAAACTCACAAATTTCAGTACAGGATCTTCTTCAAAACTAGCAGCAATATATTTGCGAACTTCTGGGCTTTGTTCGACCAAGCCTCCCACGCGAATTTTCCCACTCTGCAACTCCTTCAGAAATTTCAAGCGATTGTTTGCTTTTGCCTTTTCGGCGTTTAACATATTATGCACAAATTCGATCTTTCTTTTTTCAACAATGATTTCGTTTTCAAAGTACTTGGCTGCCATCGAGAAACGAGAAGAAGTGCCATCGTTCTAAAAACAATAACATTACTTAAACAATGAATATATCCTAATTTTCATATTGCTTACTATTCGGTTTCTGGCACGCGGTGTGGCTGCAACGGCAAAATTTTCAAACGTCGCAGCTTCTGATTGGAGTAGCTGTTGCATCCAATCTGGGTATGGTTCATTCAGAATCGGTATAGTCAGATCGTCGTCATTATTTTTAGACGTAGACTCTTCCTTGGAAGAGATTGAATTTGGTTCCTGATACATTTCCATCATGTTGTCATCGATGGTCGTCATTGTAGTTTCAGTAACTGCCTCAGAAGTTTCGCTTGCCTGGTAAAGTTCTGGAATAAAATGAAAATGTTAAAAAAAGTTATAGTTGTTGTATTATTTTTTATTCATGTACTTGTCAATTTATTTTTGTAATAAATTTTAAAATAATTTAAAATAGCAGTATAAAAATTAGTATAAACTTTACCTTCAGAATGACTGCCATCTTCAATAAATTTGGTTGAGTCACTGCCAATAGAACCATTTTTTGAAACAAAAGTTACTTTTCGAGGGCACATGGTTGTTCTACTTTGGATTTCATATTCCCTTGGGTTTTGTAAACTTCTCCTGTTGACATAATTGAAATTCATATGTACATCCAATCTTTTTCGAGGGTCTCGGTTTGCTCTATTTTGGATTTCATTTTCCCTTATGTTTGGTAAACTTCTCATTTCAACATGACTTAAAGCCATATGTAAATCCAATCCTTTTTCACTTCGGAATTGCGAGAAACAACGTGAGCATTGAAAAGTCACAACTGGATGAGTTCTTTCGTGTTTTGCTAAAACACTTTCGCTTGGGAACCATTTCTTGCAATTCTTGCATTGCAATGATTTCATAGAAGTTTGGAATTTTCTTTGGACATGGTTTGTCATTCTTGGTTCCATCATGTTGAATTTCTCAGAAAGCATGGTATTTGGAGTGATTTGGCGAAGAGAAAAATGGCATGAAACGATTCCTGGCAATGGAAATTCTGTGCAGTGAACAATGAATAATAATTTTTAATGCAAATTATTACATTGTTTAACCAGTTTACCTGATGTTTATGCAATGTTTACACAAAGTTTTCGTAAACGTGTTTTTTCTTTTAAAAAACTTTTTATTTTCATTTTTGATTGCTTTCAACTGAAATTTTTTCGAAACATAACTTTTGAAAGGTATTTAATTTATTTAATACAAAATTTTTCAGTAATGCTTATTTTAGAAAGATTCTGAAATCTTTCGTTTAAAATGTTTCAATTGAAATATTTCTAAAACGTTTCGAACAATTTTCAGTAAAACTTTTGTTTAAAATTTTCTTTTCCTTTTTTTAAACGTTTCATTTTAATTTTTTCTTTTCAAAAATTTGTAATTTTCATTTTTGATTTCTTTCAACTGAAACGTTTCAATAAAAATATTTACAAAACATATGTGACACGATTTGAGAAAAGATACCTTAGGGTACTGTTCCTGTAAGCACATTATCTGTCTCAAAGGTATTGGAAAATAGGCCTAAACATGTACCCTAAGGTATCTTTTTTCAAATCGCGTCACATATATACAATTTTTTTATGAAACGTTTTCAAAACATAAATTTAAAAAGGTATTTAATTTGTTTCATACAAAATGTTTCAGTAATGCTTATTTTAGAAAGATTCTGAAATCTTTCTAAAACGTTTCGAAAAGTTTCTGGAAAAACTTTTGTTTATAATTTTCTTCCACCATTTTCCAAACGTTTCTTTTAATTTTTTCTTTCCAAAAATGTATAATTTTCATTTTTCATTGCTTTTAACTGAAACGTTTGAACAAAAATATTTACAAAACATTCATAAATTTTTTAATGAAACGTTTTCAAGACATAATTTTTGAAAGGTATTTAATTTATTTCATACAAAATGTTGCAGTAATGCTTATTTTGGAAAGATTCTGAAATCTTTCATCTAAAATGTTTTAATTAAAAAAATTTTACTTTTTGCGAAATTTTCAGTAAAACTTTTGTTTAAAATTTTCTTGGACCTTCTTCAAACGTTTTATTTTAATTTTTTCTTTTCAAGAATTGATAATCTTTATTTTTGATTGCTTTCAACTGAAACGTTTCAATAAAAATATTTACAAAACATTTATAAAATTTTTTAATGAAACATTTTTAAAACGTAATTTTAGAAAGGTATTTAATTTATTTAATACAAAATGTTCTAGTAATGCTTATTTTAAAAAGATTCTGAAATTTTTCATTTAAAATGTTTCAATTGAAATATTTTTAAAATGTTTCGAACAATTTTCAGTAAAACTTTTCTTTATAATTTTTTTTTTAAGGTTTCTTGGACCTTCTTCAAACGTTTCATTTCAACTTTTTTTTTCAAAAATTTATAATATTCATTTTTGATTGCTTTCAACTGAAACGTTTCAATAAAAATCATTACAAAACATATATAAAATTTTTTAATGAAATGTTTGTACAACATAGATTTTGAAAGGTATTTCATTCATTACATACAAAATGTTTCAGTTATGCATATTTTGGAAATATTCTAAAATCTTCCATTTGAATTGTTTCAGTTGAAATATTTTTTAAACGTTTCGAACAGTTCTCAGAAAAACTTTTATTTATAATTTTCTACAACCTTCTTTAAACGTTTCATTTTTATTTTTTTTTTTTTCAAAAATTTATAATTTTCCTTTTTAATTGCCTTCAACTGAAATGTTTCAACAAAAATATTCACAAAACATACATATATACAATTTTTTAATGAAACATTTTCAAAACACAATTTTTGAAAGGTATTTAATTTATTTCATACAAAATGTTTCAGTAATGCTTATGTTGGAAAGATTTTGTTTTCTTCTATTAAAAACGTTTTAATTGAAATATTTTTAAAACGTTTCGAGCAATTTTCAGTAAAACTTTTGTTCAAAATTTTCTTGGACCTTCTTAAAATGTTTAATTTTAATTTTTTCTCTTCAAAAATTTATAATATTTATTTTTGATTGCTTTCAACTGAAACGTTTCAATCGAAATATTTATAGAACATGTTTGAAAGCTTTTGAAAAGATTTTCAACGGCTTTCCAAAACCTTAATTCTGAAACTCTGGCGGGCATTTTAGATATTAGAAAGCCTTCAGTACACCTTTGAGAAAGACTTTTGAAAGCTTTCTGAAAGATGTAATGTTCCATACGAAACCTCTTACAAACGTTTCTAAAATATTACATATATTTATCATTATTTTTTTTGCACAGCTGACTTTATTGTCATATAAAATTGACCTAAACTGTTTGTCTAAATTCGGCGTAAACATCAGGTAAACAGTTTACGTGAAGTTTACATATTTATTTGCGGATGCAATAGTATGTAAACTTTATGTAAACATGTGTCTACTGAGGAAAGGTACATTTTCATGGGGTTCCAAGAGTGGAAAATACAACAAAAAGTTTTTTTAATGATATTTCATGTCCTTAATGCTCAAATTGTCAGGCAGAATTGACTGATAAGATTGGAAATATATTTTTGGTCAGTTTGTTCTTGATCTAACTTTCGCTACTCCCAAAATAGTATTTAAACTTCAACTTACGACTCTAACGAATGTATACAAATCCAAATTATAAAATATGAGGCACTTTTCACGCTAATTTTTCAAACATTTTATCAGGTCAAAAGTCCTATTTGTTTACGAGCAATCAGATAACGATTTTGAAAACGCGGGAATCGTTTTTTGACATAAATCAGTGCTGAAACTACAACGTAGCGAAAATTCCCTAGACTTGTGATCACAAATTGTGATAAAAGTACACAAAGAATAATTTTGACATTTTCTACCATTTTTGCGTTTTGAAAATTATGAAGAACTAGAATTCTGGTTCATGTTGAAATTGACGAAGTAATTTATCCATTGTATTTTTTAATTCCCAGTTTTTGAGAGGAATTCCCCTGGCGGCCATTTTAGATATTGTGAGGGATAAAACGATGCGAAAATTCAAATGTGGTTCCTCAACTGAAATGAATTGGAGACTAACAATAATTTTCGTCTGTTGTAAAAAATGATAAATTATCGTGTAGAGTGAAAAAAATTAATGAACGACTGAAAACGAAAGATTTTTTCTCTGATAAAAACATTTTAATAGAGTAATATGATGAATGCGACAAATTTAAACTCAAGAAACACACTGAAAAACCAATTTGGTTTATTTAAATAAATTTTTGTTCAGACAAAATAATTTTTTTGACTGTAAAATATTTTTAGTTCGGACAAACAAGTTGAAGAAATTTTTTTTGACTCGACCAAAATTTTGTTAGAATCTAATAAAATTTGTTTATCTGAATTAAAAATTTATTTAACTTATTGTGCAAATTTTACAGAGAGTTGTTTTTGAATTTTTAAAAAATCTTGTAAATGAATTTTTTTCCTGTAAGGGAAAATTCTGTAATATTTTTCCATTGTAATACCTATCACAGTGATAAAAAAACATCGATATCGTGTTGCAAAAAGTGCAGAAAAAATTCTGTTTGTTTATTCATTTACATTCTATTAAAATTGAGTTTTTGGAAAAAAAATTGCATGTCCCTTATATGCCATTGTCCAAATTTACTTGCATTTTTCTTGCATGTATACGTTTTTCATTGGTCACATAATATTTTCGAAATATTACCTAAAAAGGGATAAAAGTAAGACGTTTGATGAAATGCCCTTAAAATTTCAACTCAAAAATTTTTTTTTATATTTTACTCTAAGTATAAAAAGTTTGATTCTATGTAAAAATAATTTTTAAATAATATACACACAAAAGTCAGTTTGGTTTACTGTACCAAAATTTGGTATACTGTACCAAATAGTTTGGTAGATATTTAGCCAACCAAATGTTTGGTAGAGGGAACCAAATTTTTTTGTTGGTTGAGTTTGGTTGGGTCTAATAATTTTTTATGTAGGCTTTAGTGTATTTTTATTACTTCCAAAAAAACACTTATGTTTTAGTGAAATAAATTTTTTTTCAACAGGTTAAGAAACTTTTGTTACGATGTAACAAATCTGTATATTTACCGCAAAACCCTTACGCAAAAAACAGTCAAACTGAATCAAAAAAAAAAAAAAATAATTTGCTTGGAAGTTTTAGCGTTTTTAATTATGTGGTTGTTAATTTATGTATCACCTGGAAGTAATATCACATATCTATTTATAATTACAAATGAACCACATTTAAACATCAGAAAAAAAGATTGAAGGAGACGGGACGCGAAAACCCGGGACTTATCCTTTTCGACACCTAGTATTTATCCACTCGACCATTGATAAACCTTTGACAATATTTGTTTATTATATCTTAAGGACTTACTCTGGTCGATGTTAGTAGATACTAAAGAATCGGAAAAAAAAAAAACAAGGACATAATATTCATTTCTGTTGGTTTTCTAAAATGGTTAATAATGTATTAGAAAAATGAACTCGGAAGTATGATTCTCTATTTTTCCAAAGTTTTGGAAACATTTTGAAAAAAGGTTAAAATTAAATGAACGGTTTTTTTTTCATAATTTATAAATATTTGACTTTCATAAAAATTTTTCCTTTTTTTATGAAAATCAAAACCACTATAGTGCACTAGCTGCAGCAAACTTTTTTTCTGATGTTTAAATCTGGTATATTTCTAATTAAAAATAAAATTATAAAATTACTTCCAGGTGATGCATAAATTTACAACCATATAGTTAAAAACGCTAAAACTTTCAAACAAACTTTTTTTTTAGTTCAGTTTGACTGTAAACTGTCAATTTGACTGTGAACAATCAATTTGACTGTATACAGTAAAATTTTGACTGTTTTTTTCGTAAGGGTATAGAATAATAAGACCTTTATAATATTGATATGAAAACTCACAATATGACTGTCAAAATTGAACTATAGGCAAGCAAAATTTGAATGCATGACAGTTGAATTTGTTGTAGAACAGCCGAAGTTTTCAAGTCAAATTTTGATTATGAACAGTCAAATTTTGTCCGTTTTTTTCGTAAAGGAAGAATTTTCGTTTTACTCGACTAAATATTTATGTTGGCAGTCATAAAAGATTGATTTCTTTTTGATTCAGGATTTGATTATTGCACATTGTTAAGATAATCAAATTGTTTGTTTATGCTAAGTAAACCATGAGAACAGCTTAAAAAACATTTTTTTTCCCGTAAACAAAGAGTTTACGACGGTCTAGAACAGTCGATTCTACGCTGTACTACATATTTGGTACAGGCTAACCGATTATTTGGTACACCGTACTAAACTGAGTTTACTAAATTCATATGCTACAGATTACACAACCGAATTTTGTGTGTAAGAAAAATCTACCCCATAAACAAATATCCTAATAGTCCTCATTGTTGAAAACTTTATGTAACGTTAAAACAAAATTCTTGCCTCGTTCTTTTACTTATCTGCAATCTGATAGCACCAAATTACACTTTGTTCGATGTAAACCTCACGAAATTCACCTACATATAGAGTTGATCTCTTATCAAGCATCTCAAACTTGCAAAGTGTTTACTTGAGAAATCATCTCGCTTTGTTACAACATGGAAGTCCCAATTTATAGGCACTTTATCGAGTCGCAAAGTTTCTGAATAATTTATAAAATATTTTATCGGAATGTGTGTACTTGTTCGATTGATTTTCTAACGAAACAGTGAAACAATGAGTGGGAAAATTTTTGGCAGTACGCCGCTTCCGGCCACTTTTTCGTCGCAGCAGTTTTCCGCACTGACTTTTGGATGGACCGATTATTTTCTTTTTGGGGCCTTATTGGGCATCAGTACGCTCATTGGTGTTTATTTCGGGTTTTGCGACAAAAATAAACAAGACAACACTACGGAGTATTTGATGGGGGGAAAAACGATGAAGTATTTTCCAGTTGCCATGAGTCTCATTGCGAGGTAAGTAACGTGATGAATTTAAAATTAATAACAATAAGAAAAGTGATACATATATAAGTGTAATATTGCATGAATACATGTAAGATAATTACTGTAGTATGAAATTTCTAAAGTTATCGATAATGTATGGAACATGTTTATTTATATACATATATTATAACTCGGCGCGGTCATTGATTTATTCATACTGCGGCTATAATATTAATTCAATCAACATGAAATTTTTATGGAGACTTCTTATAGAAAACTTGTGAAGAACAGTTTTGAAAATTTCGAGGTTTTGGATGAATATTTAATATCGTTGTTTATTGTTATTTAAACAATAAATAAATAATGTCAATGAGTTTTTCTGCACTTTGAGAGCATCGCTAAAGTCAGAAGAATCATGTGTCCAAATTTCATTCGATTCTAATACCTAGTTCCAGAGTTATGGCGAGTTAAAAAGTTTATTGAAATATTTCGTTTTCGTCTTCCTTTTGATCGGATATTCGCGTTACGCCCCTTCCCTTACTTACTAGGTCGAGCGCTCCCGCCAATTGCTTTCCGGGCCCTCAATTGAATACGTCAATGATCAAAACTTGCAGATTAAACTTTTGAAAGTCCAAGGCTATTTTTATAAAAAAAGTATTTAAGTAATATGTGTAAAATAACTTTTCCCTAAATTTAAACATTCACTTACAATTAGAGAATTATGAATTTGAGAAATTTTCATGTTCATACTCTTAGAATTATGAAACCACGTGTTTCGCTGGGACCAGAAAAAATTATTTTTCAGCCACGTTTCTGGAATTTCACTACTGGGATTGCCTTCCGAAGTGTATCATTACGGAACCCAATATACTGCCTGCGTTTTCACCACAGTATTCGCTTACAGCGCCGTGGCTTTTATCTATTTGCCAATTTTTTACAAACTGCAGCTTACCAGTGCTTTCGAGTACTTGGAAGCTCGTTTTGCGCGGCCTGTACGAATTTTGGCTTCGTTTCTTTACACGTTTTCCTTGGTCACTTACATCCCCATGGTTTTGTATGTCCCGGCTTTGGCGTTTGCACAAGCAACTGCTCTTAATGTGTACGTTGTCACACCAGTCATTGGTTTGGTTTGCGTTTTCTACACGACGATTGTGAGTGCAATTTTCTTTTTTTTTTTTGGCGAATAAATTTTGGAAAATTAACATTATTCGCCCATTTTTAGGGAGGCTTGAAAGCTGTTGTATGGGCAGACACGATTCAGTTATTTTTGACCTTCGGCAGTTTGTTCAGTGTCATGGTTTTAGGATTTCTAGCGATGGGAAGCGTCTCGGAAATCATCAGAATAGCCGATGAAGGGGGTCGATTCATATTCTGGGAGTATGATAACTATATTTGTTAATTACTGCATTGAAATTAATTGGTGTTTCGGGTGTAAATGTAGATTCAACAAGGAAATGTACTTTGATTTCTAGTTAATTCAATTTTCTATAAAAATAACTGCCGTTTTTCAAATAAAAATTTTCATGATGATAGTTCTTAATATATTTTGTAATTTAATGATGAAAGTCTAAATTAAAAGAGAATTATTAACCGAAACACCTTCTTTTGGTTTAGAAAAAATTTATATTTTCTTATCAATTACGAAATCATTAATTCAGATACGGAATTTCATTCTCTATGTCTTACCTGCAAATTAAATTTGTTCAGGATTTTGTGACATTTACAACATTTTGCAAACGATAGGACTTTTGCAAAATAAAAAAATTATTACTGATTTGAGAATGCTCGAAATCGAAAAATTTCACGATTTATAGAGTTTTAAGCATTCTGAAAATTTGAAACCAAAAATGGCCGACAAAATTTTTTGATAGGTTTACTAAAATTTAGAAATTATGAAAATAATGAAATTTCGATAATTTTAGCAATTTTACTTCGAGAATTTCAGTTGTTCCGAATATTCAGTTAAATTTGAAAAATGTTGAGTATTTGAGAGATTGTAAGAATTTCAATATTGTACAAATTTACTAATTTTTATGAATATCATTCATACTCTTCAATGATTACTAAAATTTAGAAATTTCGTTATATTTAGAGGATTTTGTATGACTTTCGAAAAATAAAAAAATTATCAATATTTCGAGAACGCTCGAAATTGAAAAATTTCAAAATTTAAAGAATTTTAAGCGTATCGAAAATTTGAAACCAAAAATGACCGACAAAATTTTTTGATATGTAGATAGTGTAGGTCTTGAAATTTCAGCCGTGACTAATTTACTCATTTACCCATGCAGGTAAAATCTGACCTGACTGAAATTTCAAGACCTACACTCTGTATACTTTCAATAATTTTAGCAATTACACTCCGAGAATTTCAGTTATTCCGAACATTCCCTTAAATTTGAAAAATGTTGAATATTTATTAATTTTTATGAATATGATTCATAATCTTCAATGATTACTAAAATTCAGGAATTTCATCACATTTAGAAGATTTTGTATGACTTTCGCAAAATTAATAAATTATCAATTATTCAAGAATGCTGGAAATCAAAAAATTTCAAGATTTGAAGATTTTAAGTGTTCTGAAAATTTGAAACAAAAAATGACCGACAAAATTTTTTGATAGGTATACTAAAATTTAGAAATTATAAAAAATAA
Organism: Platygaster orseoliae; assembly: GCA_030522825.1. Classification (NCBI taxonomy): domain Eukaryota; kingdom Metazoa; phylum Arthropoda; class Insecta; order Hymenoptera; family Platygastridae; genus Platygaster; species Platygaster orseoliae. Next base: position 12,543 of record JAPYZL010160485.1, read on the forward strand.
TGATGTTTCGATAATTTTAACAATTTCACTTCGAGAATTTCAGTTATTCCGAACATTCCGTTAAATATGAAAAATGTTAAATATTTATCAATTTTTATGAATATCATTCATAATCTTCAATGATTACTAAAATTCAGAAATTTCGTCACATTTGGAAGATTTTGTATGACTTTCGCAAAATTAATGAATTATCAATAATTCGAGAATGCTCGAAATCTAAAAATTTCAACATTTAAAGTATTTTAAGCGTACTGAAAATTTGAAACCAAAAATGACCGACAATTTTTGATATGTATACTAAAATTTAGAAATTATGAAAATAATGACGTTTCAATAATTTCAGCAATTTCACTTCGAGAATTTCAGTGATTCTGAACATTCCGTTAAATTTGAAAAATCTTGAATATTTATTAATTTTTATGAATATCATTCATAATCTTCAATGATACTAAAATTAAAGAATTTCATCACATTTAAAAGATTTTGTATGACTTTCGAAAAATTTATAAATCATCGATAGTTCGAAAATGTAAATTTCTAGATTTATGGAAATTTTAAGCATTCTGTAAATCCGAAACAAAAAAAGGCCAACAAAATTTATCGATAAATTTAATTAAGTTAGGAAATTATGAAAATAAAGATGTTTCGACAATTCCAGCAATTTCACTTTGAAAATTTCAGTTATTCCGAACATTCTGTCAAAATTTTAGAAATATTAAAAATGTTGAAACTTTTGAGTTTATACAGACCCAAATATGAAAATCTCAAATTTTTCTAGAATTCGTAAAAATCAAAATTAAATTTTTGCGTGGAGCGTGAAAGATACAATAAATAAAGTTAAATAAAATCACTAATTACAATTCTCAATTGGAAGATTCACTTATACCATTAAACTGATTCCCGGTCATTTTCCCGAATCCAAGTTTCCGAACGGTCATTTTTCCGAAAGTATTTTTCCCCGAAAGTATTATTTTCCGAATTTCGCTTGGAATTTAACTTTTATTTCAATTATATACATTTATGTACTTCATAAGAAGAGTCTTCAATAAAAAGAGTCATGGTAAAAATTTCGTAAGAAGAGTCGTGGTAAAAATTTTATAAGAAGAGTCTTCAATAAGAAGATTCGTGGTTAAAATTCCATATAAGGTTTCTTCATATTAGGTTGAACTTGTTATTATTTTGCAATGTTTTAATGCAACTAATTAATCATGTTGCAAGTCTTCAGATCTGAATTAATGATATCTATTCTAAACTAGGAATTTACTTAAGACCCTAAACTTAGTTTAGAAATTCCCGAGTGACTTGGATTGTATTTTCGCCTACTATACCAATAGTTACTATTTTCAATAGTAATTTTTCATAAGGTTGTCTTCGCGTAATTTGCCAGCATGGATCCAAGCCCTTTCGCGAGAAACTCTTTTTGGGGCATGTCAGTTGGCATGACATTCACCTGGGTTTCCGGTCTCGGCGTCTCTCAAGGCGCGATCCAACGATTTCTGGCCGTCCCAACCATCTCGGACTCCAGGAAGTGAGTTGTCTTTGTGAAGCCATCAATGGCATGGAATTCATGAATGAAGACAAAGTTGCCGATCTATTTGGAAAACCTTGAAAATCTGGGAAATGTCGTAGATCAAAGATACGTTTCCAAGGAATCGTCGAACCTTGTTTTCAATTCATTATTCCAATTCCGCGAAACTTTTTAAACAGAGAAAAAAGAATTATCCGAAAATATTCCAGGAAACATTTCTTAATTGATTCAACTTTAACAGAATTCGTTAAGAAGAAAGAATCATGGACCACGATTGTTTGTATAAAGAAATCGTTAGTTGGAAAAATATTGAATGTTTCAAAAATAGTTACGGATTCTCTTTAATATGTGAGTGAATTTGAAGAAGAGATTTTTATGTACTGGATTTTTGAGGTATATTTATTGTAATGGTCGAAATATTGATCATTAAAAAACGAAATAAGGAAAATTAGCTCTGTGTGATCATTTACTGACTTTTTTTACCAATTATCAAATATAACAGAGCAAAAAGATAAAGAAAAAGGAACATTGTTTATTGGAAATTTCTTAATTAAGGAGCTTTTGTTTGATGAAATATTCTTTATCTTTTAGGGGAATCATTTGCACCTCGATCGGAATGCTGATTATAAAATTCGTGTTGATGTTTACCGGCGTCACGATGTACGCCAAGTATCACGATTGCGACCCAGTAAAGGCACACGTGAGTTTTTTAAATCACGCCGGCGTCGTCTGTTGATAAATTTTATCACTTGACACAATTGTGTACTCGATGAATTTCGTTTGCGATAATATATTCTTTGGGAAACAACGAGAAATGCCTGATGGCGTTAATTACATTTCTATCCAAACACATTGCACTTGCTTGATAAGAGAACGCTCGAGTTCGTTGATTCCTGGGGAATTCGTAAATCACAATTGTTTACTTTGTCTATTAGGTAGTTGCCAGAAGCGATCAAATATTGCCTTACTACGTGATGGACGTCGCCCGGAATTTTCCGGGACTTCCCGGGCTTTTCTTAGCGGGTCTTGTCAGCGCTGGGTTGTCGACGATGAGCGCTAGTTTGGTAACTTTTATTATGAATATCCCTGTAATTAGAATAACATTAATGATTCAAAAATATTTAAAATTAAAATATTATATATTAAATATAATATTATAATGTGCACCATAAACTTGTGCACAATAAAATGTGCACCATAAATTTGTGCACAATAAAATGTGCGCCATAAACTTGTGCACAATATAATGTACACCATAAAATTGTGCACAATAAATGTGTGCACAATAAATGTGTGCACAATAAATGTGTGCACAATAAATGTGTGCACAATAAATGTGTGCACAATAAATGTGTGCACACATAAAATTGTGCACAGTAAATGTGTGCACAATAAATGTGTGCATAATAAATTTGCACCATAAAATTGTGCACAATAAATAGGTGCACAATATAATTTGCACCATAAAATTGTGCACAATAAATGTGTGCACAATATATGTTAATGTGCACCATAAAATTGTGCATATAATAAAAAAAATTATTAAAAAAAGCGTGAAAAATTTTTTTTTCTCTATCTGTCCTTAAAATAAGAAAATTACATTTTTCTCACAAAAAAAAATTATTTATAGTTACAAATCTGAAAGCATAGAAACTATTGACTAAACATTTGGATTTTCATTCTTTTTACAATATAAACAAATTTTTCAGAACACTTGTGCAGGCACCATTTACGAAGATTTCATTGACCCTTGGATTCCAGATTCTGAAAATAAAGAATCGAGGGCTGCCACAATAATGAAAGTACGTTCATCATATATTTTGTATTTTTTCGTTAGAAGATTCAACCAGGAAATTACTTACAGAATTATTATTAAATTATCTCTGACATGAATTAAATTGAAATATCTTTCTTAGATAGTAGTAATCTGTATGAATTGATGTAATCTAGTGCCTGACAAATTTATGACAAGTACTAAACGCCAGTGATAGTGCAAAATTATCAGGTTCAACGTATTTGCCAAAGTGAAATTAATGTTTACAAACGAGTCTATGTAGATTTTATTACCTTTTCTTCGATTTTTCGTGGGAAATAACGTACCTTTTTTTTACAGTTTATTGTCGTTTTCTTGGGAGTGATATGCATTGCGATGGTTTTTATTTTAGACAAGCTTGGAGATATTTGGCAAGTGTCACTAAGTTTAAATGGAATAACTGCAGGTGGAATGCTTGGTATGAGTTCCCAAATTAATTTTGTTCAATTCTTGGTTCTATCAATGAAATATGGAATTCAAATTTTTTTTAATTGGAAAAATCAGAAACAGTTTTTCCGATTCCAGGAATTTTTTCTTTGGGTATGTTGGTACCTTGGGCTACGACTCTCGGGGTTATGATCGGCGGAAGCGTTTCTTTGATTGTCATGACAGCTATTGTCATAGGTCAGTTGAAAAAAAAAATAAAAAAATATCTTATAGAATTTCTATACGTATCAAATTTTGAAGAATTTCATGAATTCAATAAATCGGTTTATGGTGCACAATATGATGGGCACCATAAAATTGTGCACAATATAATATGCAAACATTTATTGTGCACAATTTTATGGTGCAAATTATATTGTGCACACATTTACTGTGCACCATAAAAACAAAAATTGCTTCAGTAATCAACACTCGAATACTTTATCTTGTTAAACCGAGTGTCATCTCGTGAGATAAGAATGAAAAAACACATGTATTAGTTAAAAATACGTCAACACGTATTTTTATCGCAAAAAAGTGACTTGGTGCATTTGAACCGACAACTTTTCAGGTGCGCAGTGGAACATGGCAAATAAAAAATTCACGTTCGACACGCTTCCGTTATCGGACGAAAATTGCTGGAAATATAATCCATCTCTTAATATGAGCGCGATTTCTACAACGATGGCGCCAACGACATCACAAGATGACGAGCCTTTTATTTTGTACACCCTGTCTTTTATGTATTACACGCTTGTTGGTACTCTTCTTGTAATGGTCATTGGGATCATCGTCACCTTCGTTTTTGGCCCGAATAATCTCAATGATGTCAATGTGGATCATTACCCTCCGATCATTCAAAGGTGATGTCACTTTTCATGCCCAAAACTCGAAATTCGGAATAAAGAAATTATAGTTAAATGTAGAAATTTAATAAGTTATAATAGACGTGAATATTGATAATATATTGTAATTAATTAATATATTTTATATATATTATATATTATAATATTTAAATATTATTATTTATATTGCATTAATATATTATTATTACAAAACATTATTATTATATTATATACTATTTTATTAAATATATATAAGTAATGAAAAATAATGAATAATGAAATCAGTAGAAATCAGTTTCATGGAAGTTCTCAAAGTTGAAGAAAATTCAAAATTCAAGATTTATGTGAGAAAATAACAATAATTCTAGCCTTAGAAATCCAGAAAAATGCTGGCAAATTTTTTTATTCCTACAAACTTTGAAGAAGTACTAAAAGTAGTCGAATTCTATGAGAGAATTGTTGTATGAAAAATTTGGAGAAATGCTCAAGATCTAGAAAACCTTGAGTTCTAGAAAATCGAATTCTAAAAAGCGTGTATTATAGAAATCTATAATAAAACTAGAAATTTCCTGAAATACTAGAAAACACGACGAAATATTTTCAATACTAAAAAATTACGAAAAATCAATGAAACATGAAAAATCTATAAATGCACAATTTTCCCATAAGTTTCTGAATTTACTGAAAATCTATTGAAATCTGAGTTCTAGAAATTTATGTAGCAAACTACAAAAGTACTCAAAATCTGTATAAATACTAAAAAATATGCTGCAAAATTTCGTAAATACTTGAAGTCTTTTACTAGTCAAAAACATGTAGACATTATTTTTCTAAAATTTAAAAAACATTTCATCCTATTTAATAATCTATAAAGAAATCCACAGAAATACCAGAAAGTAATTTAAACAGTATAAATACGAAAAAATACGAAAAAAAGCAACAGTTACTGGAAAGCTGTATAAAAAATACTGTGTATTGAAAAATCAATTTAAGTACTCAAAATCGTAGAAATTTTCTGTACCACAGCACTAAATTTTACAAAAATATACATTTCTTTCTATCAAACTTTTTATCGAATTCAATTAACGACTTCAGAGTTAACTAAATATTGACTAAACTTTTAGAATAATTATTTTAAATACATTTTTACTTGCATATAATTGAAAAACGTTAATTTTTCCAAAGGCTATTATTTAAATATTCATCCCTCGTTAATTTTGCATATTATACTAAAATAAAAAAAGACGTAGGGTAGACCGGGGCAAATACGTCCACGTTTTGGAAAATTAATTTTTCTACAAGACAGTAATGATTATTGAATAACAACTTATGTCACGCGCTAATGTCTCTCATAAGGAACAAAACTTCAATCATCATCTTCAAAAATCTTTACTAATTTTTAAGTTTTTACAAAAAGTTTAAAGTAGTGTTGAATCAGCCATTTGGATAAACCCCGGGGAAATAAGCCCACCACCCGGGGCAAATACGCCCACGTTATTAATTATAGAATTTTGCATGAAACTAATAGGAAACAACATATAAGAAATTAAGTGCAAACACCAGTTCTGATTCATTTTCACAAATTCATTCACATGTGAAGTAAACAGTTTACATAGTGTTTGCACAACATTTACACGAAATCAATCGAATTAAACATGGGCAATTTTTTCAGATATCTACCAAAGAAAAAATACATGGAAGTATCTCTGGGCACGTTGCCAGTAACGATAATGACGAACGGCGAAAAAGAAAACTCGAAAAATCACGACCCCCACAAAGAATAAATGAATAGTGCATGAATCGTTACAATTTTTTATAAATTTATATTCTTCGTTGTATGTCGAATTAAAAGACTCTTCAAGTTGAATATTATTATTTTTTTTGTACCTATTTTCACTTTTTCGGAGTTTTTCGTTATTTTTTGGACAGCGAAAAATCGTTGACAGCTGTTTTCAGGGTGGTTTGAATCCAAATTCTTGGCTGCCAAATAAGGGTGTTGGATTGACTGGATTTCTGGTATCAGATTCATCTATATACAAACAAAAGCTGGGCGTCCATCTGGTATAAAGATGTTTATCAAATCATGATGAATCTCGCTTTTAAAAGTCCATTTATGATGAGTCATTTCGTTACCTTTTTCGCATGATTGATTGGCGCGTTCTAGAAATCACTTGACTATCGAGATATTGCCTGTAATTTATTCCGGAGAACGACGAAACGCCCGCGAAATAATAGTTTTAATGGAGATTTGATTGAAAACTACATGGGTGATCACAAATGGAGGTTTTTATACGGAAGCATGGGGGATTTCATTGAATATATTTGAATGTGTAAATGCAAAGTTTTTATTGTTTATTTATCACTAAAATGCGTGGAAAAATGTGCGATTCTAGAATTATTAATGTTTCAAAAATTTTGTTTTTCTGTCTGAAATTTGAGAAATTGGATTAAAATTGTAGGATTGAATAATCTATTCTGAGAAGTTTTAGTGTTAACGATTTGTTGAATTTTTGAAAATCATGATTTAGTAATTTTTGACTGTAAAATCTTCGATTTTTACAGTTTTACTGCTAAATATAAATTTGTGGGATTGCTAATTTACAAAAATACAAAATTAAATTTTCAAACCTTGAAAATTCAGTAGCAGTAGAAAGCTCTCGAAAAAATAATTTTACAAATAAAAGTTCAAGTTGGAAATAATCAAAATTTGAAAATTGAGAGAAAAATTTGAATTTTTAAATCGAGTGTTCAGCTTTCACTTTTCTTCGAGTAAAAAAAATTTTCGTACGTGATGGAATTTCGCGTTGCCGACCATTTTCCCGAATCCCTTTTCCCGAATAGCCTTTTTCCCGAACGGTAATTTTCCCGAAAACCGTTTTCCCGGAAGGTCTTTTTCCCGAATCCGTTTTCCTGAAGGGTTTTCAATTTTTCCGAATGGAAAATTTTCTTATCAGCCTAATGTCTCGAAATGCCATGGTTACGCCTTTACAATTTTTGAATTTTAAAACTGTAAATAATAAAAATTTTTGTAAATTTTAATTTTATTATTCTTTACTTTATAAACGCATCAATCAAATTTTATTGAAACTCTAAAACCTTTTCAAAATATTTTTTTACATTATTTTTACAGTAGTCACATATTTAGATTCATCAAATTTTTTTAGTCTCGTCTAGTCACGTAAAATAAAGTCACTTCAATATACCACGTTTCATTTTTTGCGAGCAAAAACTCCATACTTGTATGCATAATTTAAGAAGTCGAATTAAAATAATGAGCAGATCATTACAAAGTGTAACTACTCGCAGTCATTAAAAAAATTGCTCAAAGAAGTAACAGTGTAATAACTCCGTTTAAAGTATGAAATAATATAGCGTTATTGATCGCTCATCGCTCTATAGCGCCGGTTTAAGTTACACTTTTTTTAAAGGACTCCAGTCATTTGAACATTGAAGATGAAAAAATAAAAATGTAACCCAGCAAATACGATCTTGAAAAATTGTACGAATGGACGTTTAAAATTCGAAAAAGATAGAACAATATTCGGTGACGTTTACATATTAAAATTCAGTTAATGATTTGTATTGTACGTAAAAAATAATTATTTTACTAGATTTTCAAGTATTTATTCATTTAGGATGAATAGAAAAAGTTTTAATGTGTTTTCTTTATCTCATTTCTATAAATTAGGAAGAATGGAACGAGTTAGCCAACACGGAAAAATAAAATTATAGATAAGTACCTTGGTCGTTTTTTTTATGAAAACGACACATTATTTTATTGAATGTATTTTTTATCGCGTAGTTTATACGGAAAACTGACAAAATAATGTGTTTTCCGAAAATTTCGGAATACGAACAGGATCAACGAATAATTTATAAATATTTAGACAAACAGGAAATCTACATAAAACTCATGTCAAGTGAGTATATAAATTATTTTATTCAAATTTTCTAATTCTTATGTTCCATTACATCCTAAAAACTTTCAATTTTTAATTTATTTTATGACATAAAAATATTCTCAATTGTTGAAATGTATTATTATTTTATTATATAATTATAAAATTTTTTTACTCAAGTGGACCGATGTAGAAAAAAAAGATGAAAGTTTATCAATATTTCCAAAAATAATGGAAGTATTTGAATTCAGAGGTCTGTAAAGTTGGTACCCCTGAATGCAAATTTTTTGTTCAGAATTATGTATAAGTTATAATCATATTATCTGGCATTCCCATTAGCTGTCGAACCGATTAGACGTATTATTGTGTGCTCTGTGTGATAATTCAAGTGATTTGTGAGATTCCAAAAGTGTTTTTGTGTTATAAAAACTACATTGTTTTTTCAAGACTTTCGTGTAAAAACAAGCAGGTAAATATCTCTAAAATTATTGTATGTGCATATTATTTACACTCAAAAAAAATTGTATTCACATTCCTGACTGAGATACTTGATTCAGAACGCAATCAAGACTATTTTCAGATCACTTGATATATTCTAGGTTTATTAAAGATAACAAAGTAACTGCTTCAATGATAAAATGGGTCAGATTTCGAAAAAACCTTTTTCATTTTATAAAAACGCATTGAGAGTGATAGGATTTTGGCCCTACCAATCCAAATACTATCGAATAGTCTTACAAACTTTCTTTGCAACATCTAATTCATTACCATGTATATCCATGGTGAGTTTACTGTCTGAATCTCAAACAATGAATAATAAAAAAAAAGAGAACAAAAGATGTTTTGATTGTAGATAATTTACTTTTGCCAAAACGGAAACGATTTGAACGAAGTTATGAACACGTTACCCTGGATCATCTCTTTTGCTTTTGCAATTTTTTACCAGTTACAGATGTGCATTATGTGGAACGTGGTAATCAACAACGTTTCATAAAAAATAGTTTATTTATAGAGTGTGTATATAAATAAAGCATTTTTTTTAATCAAGTACAAGCGGCTGCATGACGAGATTAAGCGCTTTTCAGAAGTTCTCAAGTCCAGACAAGAATTGCGAATCATTCGTGGTTTGAAGCGAAAAGAAATCATCATCAAGCTTGTATCTGGTAAATGTGGATACTCAAATTTGTTTTTCCTTGTTTATAATATGTTATGCTTGTGTATTGCAGCCTTCTTCATGAGTTTCCAGTTGTTTTTCGTATCGGAAATATTGTTGAGGAAAACACTCGACTGGGTCAAACCATTAGGTGAAGCTCGTTCAGAAAGATTTCCATACGACACGCTAATAATGAACAATCTGGGTGTACATAAGGTGTACTCGATGTACTTTTACATTTTGGTGAGCAATTTCACTCGTAATGGAGTTCACCAAGCCTTTTTCAACACAATATTGGTTGCGGCGTGTTATTCTCTTGGAATGGCCGATGCATTAAAGTAAAAATTCAAGAATTATTTTGGGTTTAACCTCAACCCAAATATATGTTTATACAATTTGAACATTACTTTTTCAGAAATACACTGCATAGAATGTACGAGAAACGAACATTCGTAGAATATGACATAAACCAAAATTTGCATCAGTTTGTTAAACTGCATTACCAACTTAAGAGGTTTAAAATTTACTACAGAAACTGTTTTCAATAGAAATAAAAACTTTCCACAGAAACTTGTAAATTTCTTTAAAGAAAATCAGTAAAAAAATCACTGTTCAAATTATTTAATAGTAGTAAATGTACATCATCTGAAGAATTAATTCATCACTAAAATACATAACCTGATTTTAACATGAAGTTGAAAAGTTTTATAGATCTTTATCAAACATACTTGCGAGGAATAGTAGTACTTGGCATGACAATGCTAATTAGTTTGACATCCTGCGCTCTTTATTCTGTAAGAAATTCAACCACATTACTGGATTGCCTTGGAAAGAGTACTGATGTTATTATGAATTTCCAGATGTTAGTGAATTTCGAGAGAGGCAATTTCACGTTCATGAGTGTTGAAATGTTAATCGCAAGTGTGAATATTACGTTTAATATCAGTTACTTGGGTGAATTTATCATTCTTAAATCTGAAAGTGTCGCTTGGAAGTGGTAAAAATCACTTGATTTAATGGTTTCATTAATTTAGTGCCATCAAAAATTTAATTTGTGTTTATTTATTACGTCAGTTACGATACGAAATGGTATGAATGGCCTGAAACATCCAAAAAAAGTCTGAATATCATACAAACTGGAGTCATGCTTCCAATAAAAATTCGGGGCATTGGCCACATGGAAGTTTCTCTGGAATATTTTGTAGAGGTGACCTAATTTTTAAAAACTCGTACTGAAACTCCTTTCCTTCATATTTCAAACAACAATCATAGTTCTTTTTTTGAATTTTGGAGGGCAAATTTTTTGAATGACAGCCCCCCCTTCCAGTAGCGTAACGAGAGGGGGGCGAAGGGGGCGTCGCCCCGGGCGCCAAATCTAAGAAGCGGCAAATCGGCTAACGTCAATTAGCGCAAATCTACCTGTTTTTCAAGCGTGACTAATTTTCCAAAAGCGCACAAAATAGGATGAAAATTTTCACCTGGGGTGCCGATTTTATCGTTCTCCGAAAGAAAGAATATGAGAATCACTACTTCTGCCTTCGAATGTCCAAGATACTTCATCAAGTGTCATATATAAAATTCTAAGAAATTTCAATGTGCCAAAATCGGAATTCCAGGGCACATTTCAATGTCCAAAACACTTTTTAAGGTGTTTTATGGAAATTCTAAGACACTTTCAAACTTCTAAGTCACTTCTTTGTGTAATAAATAAAACAATTTAAGACGATTCTTGAAGTGTTTATTTGAAAATTTGAAGACTTTTAAAAGTATCTTTTCCAGAATTCTCAGAAATTGTCAAGTGTATAAGACACTTCCTAAACTGTCAATTTCCAAGTTCCAAGATATTCATAAATGCCTAAAACACTTCTTGAAAAGCCTTATTTGAAATTCTAAGACACTCAAAAGTGTCTTGTTCGAAATGCTAAGACACTTCAACGTGTCGTATCTAGGATTCTAAGATACTATCGAATATCAACAAGATTATTGAACTATCTCATAATAAATTCTATAACACTTTTATGTTTTTTATACAGGAATATGAGACACTTTTTAGTGTTCAAAACACTTTTGAAGATGTTTTAAGAAAATTCCAAGACACATTTAAACGTCTGACACATTAAATCTTGAAGTGATTTTCTACAAATTTTCAGACACTGCTTGAAGTGTCTTATTAAAATCCAAATACCTTTTGAAGTATCTTTCCTGGAATTGTAAGTCACTTTTCAAAGTGTTTTTAAAAATCAAAATATATTCAGAAATTTCAAAGACACTGTAGAAAATGTCTTAATCAAAGTTCTAAGACACTCAGAAGTGTCTTATTCGGAATTTGAAGACACTCTCGAATCTCTGAGATACTTTGTAAAGTCTCTTACTTGAAATTATAAGTTACTCCATTGTGTCTTATTCGGAAATTGAAAACATTTTTGAAGGTACAAGACACTTTTCCAGATTTTTTTTTAATTCGAAGACACTTTTAAACGTCTAAGACACTACCTGAAGTGATTTATGTACAATTTGAAGACAATCATTCAAGTCTCATTTTGAATTCAGAGTTCATGAAAAGTATCTTTTCTGGAACTTAAATACACTTCCAAGTGTTTAAGGCACATTGTAAAGTGTCTAAGACATACTTTTATGTTTTTCACACCAAAGTATAAGACACTTTTTAATGTTAAAAACACTTTTGAAGGTATTTTAAGAAACCTCTATGACACCTTCAAACGTCTGACACACTAATTCTTAAAGTGATCTATTACGAATTTGTAGATACTTCTTGAAGTGTCTTATCAAAATTCAGAGACCTTCTAAAGTATCTTTTCTGAATTATAAGACACTTTTCAAAGTATCTTTGAAAATCCAAAGATAATCAGACATTTCTAAGACACTTTACAAAATGTCTCATTTGAGGTTCTAAGACACTCAGAAGTGTCTCATTCGGAATTTCA
>JAPYZL010160488.1:0-14904 GCA_030522825.1 Platygaster orseoliae
TAGGTTTAACAACTAAAACTTTCTACTCGAATCGACGATTGTATTTTGGTTCCCGCAACTAAAGTGGTAATGTTGTTTTAAAAACCTTTCAACGATTACTCTAATCAAGTTTTTCGAGTGCTTGTAACTCCGAAAGACAGAAACATGGTTTCACTGACTATCTACTCAGTTGAAATAACCAATTTTTTAAAGTATGACAACGACTCAAGAAATAGTTGACTTAACGACTTACGCATTTGTAAGGACGTTTTCAACTACAACACTTTGGTTCGCTGAACCGTTTATTTCTCTCAGTGTATACATCATACGACGTTTAACTACATTCTATGTGTATGAAAATAATGGAATGGTTTATTAGATTGAATCACCAATTATTCCACTTGTGAAAGTACTTTATACTAAATTCACAATATACTAAATTATACAAAGTTCATTTCCTTTCAGACTTACACCTGCAAATACAACTTACTATGAGATTTTTTGAAAAAAAGAAATTTGGAATTTCATACAATAACGTTCATGAAATTCACTCAGCGTACATTTGTAAATTATGCCACAATCCAATACATTCTATGAATTTTTCATACATTTTCATACTCTTGTTGAAGAGAATGCGCATTAGAAGTGTGCGAAATTAAAGTGTATCGAATTTTCCCAACAGTGTAAAAAAATTTGCGGTGGCGAAATTATATTGTGAACGAGCCTTAACACACCCTCGCTGCCATACCTGCAAGCACTATACTCACGAACCAACATTAACTTTCGGCCATACGCCGTGGGAATGTGCGCGCGCTATTTCCTAACTATCTGTAGATTCTTGTAGTAGGGAGAATGACACGAAAATATCGGACAGTCGTCAAAAAAAAATTCCTGAAAATCAATAATCGATCATCAATAACGAGACTGAATTATATTTTTAAAAAAAGGGATTAAGTCTACGACTCTCGTCTGTCAGATCGTCTAGATTATAAATTTGTAATCGAACATGACGGAACAAAATAAAAAATTTATCCAGAAAAAATGTTCTATTTAATTGTATTTCACATTCATCTTTAATTAAAAATGTAAATAATTTCTTAACTTATATTGGATGGCATAGATACAACAATTCAGCAGTTTTCATTAAATTTGCGACCGTAAATAATGGTAAAAACATTGTAATACTCGTACAAATCAATTCATTGAAGACTTAAAATTGTTGTAACTACTTAGGTAACATTTAAATTTGTCAACGAATGGGCAAAGGTTTTTAATGGGTAATTGTATGTGACAATTTACCGGAATTTTTATTATAGCATTCTAACTGCTGAATTTATTGAAAAAAATTTTTCTTAATTTTTTCTATAAATTATTCCAACATTACTATTATTAGGATATGAATATTTTAGATCTTTGAAAGCGTTATATAAACATAAAAAATTACAGATTTTCCAAGAAAAAAGATTCTTTTCCTAATAGACATTGGCGAATTTGCAAATTTATTAATTACAGTGTTTGTTGATAAAAGTTTTCTTTACTCTGTTGCCATCTTCTAATTTTCGGAAATTGAAAACAATTTATTATTAAATAATTCCATTACTGCATTGTAAGAATTGTCTGCCTGTGATGTGAATAAAAATCTTTTAAATTTACTTATTAAAGCTATGAAAGTTTCAGTTCACAACTTCAAGTGTTTCAAACTCGATAATTTTGTGCCTATATTTCAAGATATTCTTTTATTAAACTTTTATAAAAATTTTGAAACAAAATAGAAAGGAAATCCATTTTCTTCCATCAGAATTATTTGTATCTTATATCCAAAATAACGAGTATTTAAATATAGCGATCTTCAATCATTCGATTTATTTTTACTAATTTGGCCTTTAACGTCTTTTGCAAGTCGATTCTCACATTTGCCTAGCTTTTTCATTTTCCTACCATTAAAATTTTTTTTTTTAAACAATCACAAAGTCAAATAGAAGATAATTTTTCCTTGAATTTCTTCAAAATCATAAAATATAATTTTTTTAAATAAAAAGTCTTCTCTCTAAATTCATGTTGACAAAGTTTACAACGTTGAAGAACCACACGAGATTTTTTTTTTTTTTTTGAGATTTATCATCGATGATTTAAAACCTCAAAATAGCGAATTCAGCGAAGCCCCGAAAAATCGTCGACAAAATTCGTCGTTTTAAAAAAAGGTCAAACTTTTAAGATTCTCGTAATGAAAAATTTACTTATAAAATTTTATTTCTTATATTCCTATAGAAATGTTTATAAAAAATTTTTTCATAAAAATTCCAGTCCATAAGAAATGTACGAGGCTTCAATATTTTCTTATAAAAAATTCTTTTCTTATGAGAATTTTCTAAGGTTGACCTTATAAGAAATAGAATTATAAAATTTTTCCATTTCTTATAAGAATCTTAATCATTCGTGTATAAACATGCTTAGAAAATTCCTTGTTAGGGGCTTCGTCGAATTTTTTTTTTTTCAAAGTTCTACATTATTTTTGGTAAATCTCAGAAAGAAATTTTCATATAATTTGTCAACGTTGTAAACTTTATGAACATCTAAATCCAAGAATCAACAATGTAAGCATTGAACAAATGAAAATGAAAATTCAGTTACTAAATCACTCTTAAAATTTGATCAGGAAAAAAAGGTTTGGAGCCTTGAGTCGAGAACCAATTCAGTGATTGAGAGGATCGTAACAGAAATAACTCGGCAGAATGTAACCACGTAGATCACCGTAAGACTATGAGGCTTGTAAATAACTCGTTGGTGGGGAATTTTTGTGAAATCCTGGATTGTTCCTTCTCGCGATATGACGGATTCCCGTTATATCGCGAGGGAATGCCATATCATACCGAATCCAGTGGTGCCCGCGCGGGACCGTGTAAGAGAGTCGCCTCTCTCAGGCCATTGAACTGGCGTAATACGCATGGCTTTTGGTACGGTCCAGTTGTAATGCCGCTCTCTTCGAGTTACAATTGGCACAGGAAAACGAAGATTAGAAACCTCGCTCCACATGACATCGCGCTGGAAAAAGGACGGCCGCTCGTTGTGTAACAGTAACGGCCGAATCCCGCAATATTCCTCATTCCTCCTCCGCTCGCGCATGGGAATCCCCGTGAAATTGTCTCGATAATAAATTATTTCATGGGAAATCGACTTTCGCAATCGATAACTATCGTTGAAAAACGGAATCAACGCGTCAATAAAATGTGCCACTGAAGCAAACTCACAGCTATTCCTTGGTTTTGTCGCACTTGCCGCGATTCTATTTTTGATATAAGCACAGTTTATTTATCAACACCGAAACCCAGTAAACACGTATGCTCATGGAGTCGATTAGAACATGATTTATTAAAAATACATACTTCAATAGCATCGCTGAATTAATTTTTTTTTTTAATGAAAATTCCTGGTGACGCTAGGACATGTGAATCTTAACCAATTTTTTGAAATGCCAGTTTATTTACAATATCACATAGTAATTGATATAACAATTTTTTTTTGATTTATATAGCTTGTAATAATTGATCTCTCGGAGTGAAATTGTCAATAAATTTATTTTTTGTCCAAGGTTTCGGCTGGACATCACAGCCCTTGTTAGGAACTTAAAAAATACGTGACATACAAACAATTATTTCCTTGCACTGAGTCAAAACTTGAAAGAGTATACTGATTTGATTGGTCACTCCCACTTTTAAGCATGAACAAACATCGTCATTATCACAATAAAATCCATTATTTAATCAAAAAAAACATAACAAGTCACTGCTTTAACTTCAATTTGTCCAAATGTTTAAAATATAAGATTCCAATCAGAAAAAGGAACAATGGGAATGAACCATTTTGGCCAGTAACGAGGCGATAACAATATATTTTTCTAATTAATTATAAGGCACAATAAATATACTATTACTTCAATTTATTCATTGTATAATTGTTATGAACATATGATGTATCAAATAATTTGATGATTATACAAAAAAAGAATTAATTTTTATCATTATCATATTATTAGATTATTCTTATAAATTATCGCTTTAAACACTTTTTTACACAAAAACTTAGAGAACGCGTTTGCTTTTGGAGTCAGTCCAAACATGAGTCGTTGGGAAATTCCAAATAGTGTTACTGAATTAACTTCTATTTTTTTATAAATAACATTTATGGTGATGTAAAAACATGTAAAATGTAACCAATTTTACGAAACGCGAATTTATAAAATGTTTATATATTTTGGAAAACACAAAGTTATTCTTTGGATACTTTTAAAAACAGAAAGTAGAGGAACTGTAGTTTTAAAACTCTATGGAATTTCAAAAGTTTTTTTTCAATTATTTCTGAAACTACAGGAAATTTGTAAAATGTTTGAAATCTTTGATGAAGTTTCCAGAATCAAGATAAATACAGTTTAGTATAATGAAATTATCAAGACATTCTCACTCGTTGCCGACCATTTTCCCGAAAGGTCTTTTTTCGAACTGCCATTTTCCCGAAAAACCATTTTCCCGAATAGAGCAGATTTCCCGTAAGTTGAAATTTCCCGAAAGTTAAAAATTAGAGTCTCCATTTCTTACATTATAATTGCATACAGCAATCGCACACAACATCAACCTTTGAATTTTATATCTGAAGAAACCTAATTTGGAAATTTAACAATGGATCTTCTTATTAAAGACTCTTGTTGTAAAATTTTTATCACGACTTTTCTTATGAAATTTTTACCATGACTCTCTTTGTTGAGTACTCTTCTTATAAAATTCATAAATGTATACAATTGAAAGAAAAGTTAAATCCCAACTGAAATTCGGAAAATAATACTTTCGGGAAAATTGTCGTTCGGGGAAAATACTTTCGGGAAAATAGCCATTCGGGAAATAATACGTTCGGAATAATGGAATTTCGGGAAAATGACCGTTCGGGAACTTGGATTCGGGAAAATGATCGGGAATCATTCTCACTAGATGGATATTAGAATAAAGAAGATAAAAGTTTCTACCATGAGTTTAATATAAAAATATTAAAATGGTAATCAGGGCCGGATTTACCTTCCGTGCCGCCCCTGGCACGGAAAAGATAAAACGCCGCCCCTTTTGAAACATAGCATAATAAATTTCCTAAAAAAAAGGTCATCAGCAATAAAAAATTTAGTGACCTTTTTTTTTAGAGATTTATCACTAAATTTTCTGACCAAATCTTTCGACCTTCGAAATTTGCCGCCCCCCGAAAAATCGCCGCCCTGGGCCATGGCCCCTGTTGGGCTTTATGTAAATCCAGGGCTGATAGTAACTATAAAATGTCGAGGATCAATATTTTATATGTACTTGCAAAAAATTTTAATGTTTATTCGATAAAAAATGAAAGCATGAAATAGGAATAATTGGTTATCAAAAGTTTCAATATATTTATGAAATGTTTAGAGTCAATTTCTGTGATAAAATTTAGAGTTTAAAAATGGAAGAATTTTTTGACTTCACTAAATTAAAATAATCAAAGTTGATAAATTACTGACGTAAATTGCCAAATCATTGTTTTAGAATTAAATTTTCAAATTCCAAAGTATAAGAATCGCAAAACTTTGATATGTATTTACAAACTTCAAAAATTTCAAATTAAAATAAAGATCCCTTTTTTTAATTTCAGAAATCCATAATTAGTTTTTATTGACCTTGAAGTTCGTTATTGATAAATTATACATCTCAAATTAAAAATTTGTAGGTAGGAATCTTAACAATACACTTTTTCGGACTGCAAACTTTTTTAAATTTTGTGAATAAAATAAACTTTACGTGTTTGAATCTCGGCGAATAAAAAAAAACTCACATACACAACCCTGTTTCTTGCATCTAAAAAATAAAATTGTTGAATAAAAACAATCCAAACTGCAAAACGTCCTAAATGTGAAAAGCATTATTAAAAGTCTCTTTAAAAGCTTATACCTTTTCACACCCATACTTCGACCACAAATCAGTTGTCTGGGGTCAAAAAGGTCTAACACATATTCAAAAATTTTTTGAGGAACAGTACAAACTGCGAAATTTTGCATTATGTCGAAACTGTTTTCAAATTACTATAAAAATATAAACTTTTTTATATTTTACTCTACTTATTGAATTTTTCAAAGCAATACATGGAACTTGGTCACAGCTGTGCGTTCCTATAGTTTTCAATATGCCACCATAGGGTGGACTGAAGTGACCTACTTTCAAGCAATTTTATTACTATACAGAGAATAACTTTTAAAGCTAAGGATAATTTTAGTGCTTTATTATAAATAGGTTGTATTATTAATCTTTAGATCACTGTCTATGAAATATAATAAATTTTCCAGGTACACATTATATCCACATAAGGTATCACTTTAGATATTCTGATTTGATGAACTCACTTCCATCATCAACATCAACATTCATTCCAAACAATTTTTTTTTTTCAATCACGGTTTCCAAATAAAAATGCTAAGTGTAGTAAAATTACTTCTTTTGATATTGTACGATTACCGAGACCTAGTAGTTTTACATCTCACAGTAAAAGTACCAATGAATAATAATTTTACGACAACATAGTAAAACAGTGCTATACTTGTTATAATTTTACTAAGTCTTAGCAAAAAAAAAATACTTTTAAAATAGGTCTTAATTTTAAATATAAGAAAAGTGATATAACTTATATAAATAATGTAACGATTGATTTTTTACAGTGTGGTCTCATGAAGTAATACCGCTGAGCTGGAGAACACTCTCAACAACTTCAATGTAGAGAACCACTGAGAAGACTCCTCCGCGCAAGACAGTGGCGTAGTCATTGTTTCACGCGTACACGGGAGTAAGATCAACAGTTCAAAAATGGAAAGAGGCCAAAGACCGATGCAAAGTCGTCTCAATTTATGCGGCGAGTTGACGCTTTCTCGCGGCCCACCCACTTACACCCTTTTTTACTCGATTGCAAAAGCTGAATTGAATTTCGTAATTGATATTTTGTGGGAAAAATGTCAGTTTTTCATATTTATCATCTGTATTCATTATTTCTTCATGTCTTTTTGCAATAATTTTTCACTCGGTTCAACGACCTTCGTTTTTTTTTTTTTTTTTCATCGCAAAGCAGAAGAGCACTCAAAAATGTAAGAGTTTTATATGTTCATATAATTATCAATTATCAATATTTTGCATAAAATTGCATTATAACCAAGACAACATAAAATATTGTTTTCAATAAAAAATATTTTAATAAATTTTTCAATGGAATTTTTGAAAAATAAATATTTCCGAAGTTGACAGGTTTATTGTAAATATTTTACAACTTTTCATGTACAAAATGAAAAAATCCTGGAATTTGAAACTAAAAAAATGGCAAACGTAGTTGTGACTTATGGAGCTTCCATAAATGATGTCACAGCCGTAGGGAGGAGGGGGGGGGGTCAGCCCATTTGTGACAGTTTATGACAGACGGGGGGGGGGGGGCTTCTCAAAAATGTGATGTCACATTTGTGGCAAAAATTTTTTGTAGTGAAATCAAACATTGCTCCGGGAAAAATTGAGAGTGATGATTAATATTTCGATTAAAGATAATAAAGTTTTTATATCTATTTTCGATGTGACTGAAAATTGATGTGAACATTCAACAAAATTGCAGAAATAAAAGTGACTAGACTAGATCAACTGACCAGATCAATTGATTAGATTTTTCAAAAATTTTTGGAATTTTGCAATTTTTTAGCATTTAAGAGAGTATTTTCATTAAAAAAATTAAAATTCGTATGTATTTTTAATACTTTTTATTTCAATGTATTTATATGATGATAACCATCTTACACATAATAATAAAAATAATATCAAGGTTGAAAAAATAATGAAATACAATGGGCGTCTGAATTTTTTCATTCTGCAATTTTTTAAAATTGTAGAAATTGAAATAAATGAATTGAATTTTGAAACACATGAATAATAATTGGACGAATAAATAAAATTATTAAATGAGTCAATTCCGGATACATTAAACTTTTTCAAAATTAAATATTTTTTTATGATAAATAAGCAAATTTTTTTATTGTAAATTAAAACTTTGAAAAAAACTGGGAAGGCCATTGAATAAGTAATGTTTTTCAATGTAAAAGTTAAAAATATAATGCTTTAACAATCGCATTGTTGAAAATAAAAAATTTTTTGCCTCAAATTTAAAATCCAACATTGTAACGTGACACAGGAGGGGGGGGGGTCTGCAAATTTGTGACACACTGTGACAGAGGGGGGGGAGGGGGTCCGCAAAACGCCAAAAAACTGTGACATCATTTATGGAAGCTCTCTTATGAAATTTGTTTATTAACGGACCTAGCAACAAACTTAAATAAATGTAAAAATTATTTCAGCAAAATTCCAATTTATTAGAATAATACAAACGACTGTATAAAATGAATCAGTGGAGATCATTTACTTATGAACACCTTCAACATCACGTGATATTATAGTGAAATAGATTTATCAACTAATATACTTGAAAAAAAAAGAATAAATGTAAAATATTTAACGTCTATCTCACATATTTATTCTTATTTTTCGTGAATATTAAATAAATATTTTAAGATGTTTTGGAAAATATTTTCTGTTATCCTGATTATAACATTTTTGTCAGGCGCGTACGCAGAAAACATTTTAGGGGGGAGGGGGGTTGTTGAATTCAATTTTTACTTCTGTAAACGATTTTTGAAAGTCCTCAAAAATTTCGTAAATTTTCGACATTTTGGGCGGGGGGGGGGGGTTAAACCCCCCTCCCCTGCGTACGCCCCTGATTTTTATGCACCTTTTGATGAGAAGATTATTTAGTGAAAAAAATAGTATATTTTGTATCTAAAATTTAACTTTTCACAATTTTAATGAATCGAGTAACAAATTTAAATTTGTAAATTTCCTATTAATAATATATATTTTAACTTCAGCATTGTAATTAGATTTTTTTCAGACTGGTTACATTTTTAAAAGACTGATTAATGGAAATCACAAGGTTTAACGAAATTTGACTAGAAAATTTTTAGTGTAATTTTTGAAAAATCTGATACCTTAAAGTATCAATAAATACTTATTTAAAAGGATTTTCAGCGAGGACATTTTTCTTTCAGATTTTCAGCAACTTTAACTATGAACTTACAAATCAGACGTACGCCTGATTTGAAGAAAAAAAAAAAGAAAATAAAACCCGTTTTCCTGGTTTCGATGAGATAAATCTACTGCAATAATTATTTTTAACAATTTCAACAGTTAGCAATTTTTATTCTAAACTTTTACTCAAGCGATTCAGATATTTTAATTTTCCATATGCTTCAATAATTTTTTTATATTGACAAATTTAATGTTTACTTATTATGCTTGTTGTAAACTATTATATTACATATGAATTTTTACTTCTAGGTAAAACTTGAAATTTTTCAACTTATGGTCACCTATGTATATATATTTGTTATTTACAAGGCATATTTTCGTAAAAACGAAATATCATTATTATTTTTTTTTAATAGTAGCTGACTTTCCTGGAATAAAGGTCAGTTTATGTTTTTACTTAAAATAACGATATCCTCCGAATATTCATAAATTCTTATGACTTCACAACATACGTTTTGATCACAGTAACATAAAATGAACAGAAACTATTGCCAGGTGATATCTTAAAAAAATTTGAAAATTGAACAAATGTTTGCTACCTGCATTTAACATGGTAAATATCACCTACACTTGAAGCTACAGTTAAACTGTTAAATCGATAATTAAATTGTTTCCTTTAGCTCCGCGCGTGCCGCAAAAATCGACCCCATCGTTGAACCTTGGCCTTTTCCGCGCCATTTCTCGCGGCCCCCGTCACTATTTGACGTGGGAGTAAAGTTCGTCCTCTCGCGACATTTTCGAACGCCGTAAATCTCCGAGAGATGAAGAAAAAAAAAAAAAAATGAAAAAACCGACCCGACGATTTCAATCTCAGCTACTTTTTTTATGCTCGATCTAAATGAGAAGACGACGAGCTGCGGCGTCGCCTTTGCTTCGCAGGCTCATTGGCGCGGGAGATAATTAAACGGACGCGACACTGGCACGAAGTCAATTTACTCGAGTGGTGGCATCCTGGGGTTGGAAGGAAGTCATCCACGGGGCGCGAAACCGGGAAAAGAGAGGGTAAACAGTGACGTAGAAAGAGTTGACGAACGGATGATTTTCCCTACCTCGAAAATTTCAAAAGTCTGTAGTGAAGATACCAGACATTGAACAAGGAAAAAGCTTGTCATCATCCACGTACATAAGGAATAGATGATCCCCCCCCCTCCCTACCCGCTTTTCCTTATGAAACATTTTTGACAGTGACTTGATATGATATATATGATGTCCTTGGAACTTAAAATTTGCGCCAATATGTAAGAAATTCTGGATCGGCAATGCTATCTTCCTCTCTCTTGCTTTTATTGAAATCGGTTATTCAGTTGCTAAAAAATTTCATAAATTAAAGTCAAAGCTAAAATATTAACAAAGAGATAATGACTTGCGAAATTTTTCGATGCTGAAATTCGACACAAATGAAATAATTTGTACTTTGATACACTATTTCGCAATTCAAAACTTCCAAATGGCAAAGATATGAGTTACATTTATAACAACTTTCTCAAACATTCAATTTTCATGTGGCTCTGTGTACAACAAAATAAAAACACTTGATCCTGAATGCAGGTGAAATTCCACTTTTCGAATCAATGTCCGTACAAGCACGAAACGAAAGAAAAAGGGATATCAAGTCACGTAATAAGGGTGAATGAAAATGATAATTTATACAATCCCAAAACTTTTATTCATCACTACTGTTAAATAAGCTACTGACAAAAAATTTTTTTGAAAATTTTCGGTTTAGATTTTAACTGAAAATCAAATTAATATGTGTATCAAAAAATTAATGTATAAGTTCAAATAAAGTATATTTTCAAATACGTAACTGCTGGTATCTACATAATATATGAATATGAAGTTGTAAAATTTCGTAACCTTTTTTATTTTTTTTTCATTTCTTCGTATTAATTCTGACGTATCAAGTTTTTGTCGGATTTTCCGCGTACGAATCGAAAGTTTTACATGTTAATGAAAGTAATGAAACACATAACGAGAACAGATTATGGTGCACTTGCAAAGGGAAAAAAAACAAGGTAACGTTTTTACTCGAGTGACGTGAGTGTGAATTTCTAAATGGAAAAGTTTATCAACTTAAGACCTTTTTATTGATTTCTTTAAGAGGAAACCGAACACATTCTCTTTTTGTCCTTTTTCCTCTCATTCACTTTCCGTTCTATACGTTTCTCTTGCACTACAGTGTCTTCGGTTCCCTCTTAAGCATCTTGTACGAAAAATCGTTCAAAGTGTATCGCATTTTTTCCTTATAAATCGGTGAAAAGTGGGAATACTTTTTTCAATTTCTTGATAGATTCTAGAATTTACAAAAATTAGCACTTGACGTGTAAAATCTTCTCTAACGTTTTCCATTTCTTTTTTTTTTTTTTTTGAACACACATTACACATTTTTTGTAAACAAAACTATCCCCATAATTTCATGTTCATAAAGTTTTACAACGTTGACAAATTTCACGAAAATTTTTTTCTGAGATTTACTTAAAATAATATAAAATGTTGTGAAAACGAAATCGACGAAGCCCGTAACAAGGAATTTTCTAAAAATGTTTATACACTAGCGATTTTGATTCTTATAAGAAATGACAAAATTCTTATATCAACCAGAAATTTCTTATAAGAATTCTATTTTTTGTAAGGTCGACCTTGAAAAATTCAAATAGGAAAACAACTTTTTTCTAAAAACCAGTGACACCTGTATACGAAATTTCAAAAATTTTTCAAAGAAAGTATTTAAGCCTCGTGCACTTCTTATGAACTGAAATTAGTATGAAAAATTTTTTTTATAGACATTTGTACACGAAATAAAATTTTATAAAAAAAATTCTTATTACAAGAATCTTAAAAGTTCAATCTTTTTTTAAAAATACGAATTTCATGATTTGGGTACATTTTTCCGTATTCATATTTCCGCAAACACGATTTCCGTATGACCTTTTTTCCGAAAATACAATTTCCGTATGACCTTTTTTACGCAAACTTGATTTCCGCATGACCTTTTCTCCGCACAGACATTTTTTATGTATATAACCAATATGCAAATGAGTTATAATAAAATCAATTTTTTTATTTTCGAATTACCATGACAATTAGTGAACGCCGAATTTAATAAGTTCTTGTATGATTTTTTAGTATAGTCGAAAATATTTATTCATTTTGGAAACGATCTTCAAGATTTCCGGTATTTGAAAAAAATTTTCAAAAAAGCAGTATCTTCCGTATTTCTTTGCTATATTATACGATTTAACAATTTTGTTTTGGATTTGTATTGATTTTCAGAAAGATTTCTAAAAGTCAATACCCTATACTAGTTCAAAGTTTTCAAGGTTTTGAGTGTGTTATCGTATAGATTTTTTCAGAAATTCGTACATACATAGATATTCAGTTTTTTGATAATTTCTATATTCTATAAGTTTTTAGTTTTTTCTGGTGTGAAGAAAATATTAAAAAAAAACTTTTTTTCATAGAAAAGACCTCCAATCCCCATTTTTTCTTTTCAATAAGTTTTCTCTAAATTCTCTTCTTTTTTACTTATTTAAAATTTTTACATTTTATCACACAAAATGATTTATTTTATACTTCATATATAATCAATTATTATTTTTCAACACTTCATTCTTAAAAAAATTATCACCTTACTAATTTTCTTCTTTACTTCTATTCAGCTTCCTTATTCTGTTTTTATTTATTGTAATTTTTTAATATTGTAATTAGTGAAAAGTATTGATAAATTGTGATTTTTTCAGATAATGAGAAATTCATTTATTATAAATTTGGAAAAGAAGAAAAAAAATTCATATTTTGATTCAGTAACAGATGGTGAATTCCAAATTTTGGTTATAGAAATATATATTTTTTGGTCATTTCAAAATTAATATTCATTACTTTAAAATTTTTATGTTTTGAAAAAATGTGAAGATGGAATATTTAAGATCACTGAACAAGAAGAGAAAAAAATACAAGTTTAGAAAGAATAAATAAGTTAATTTTTAATGCATACAAAGAAATTTTATAGACAATTTATTGAAAGTTATTAAAAAGTAAAAAAAAGTGAAGTATATAAAAAGTTTACACAAAAAAATCATAATTCGTATTGCATAAGAAATCTGCAATGATGTTTGAAATGGAAATATAATGAAATTATAATAGAACGAAGGTTTTTTTATTTGCTAAAATTTGCGGAAGCTTGTACATGCGGAAAAATGTTTATTTGCTAAAATTTGCGGAAGCTTGTACATGCGGAAAAATGTCCAGCAGAAAAATGAATGCGGAAAAGTGTCCGGATACCGAATTTCATCGTCGATAATTTAATGAAAAATTTTTTTGTCAACAATTTTTAAGAGCTTCGCTGATTTCGTTATTTTGAGGTTTTAAATAATAGATAGTGAATCTCAAAAAAAAAAAAAAAAAAAAAAAATTCTGGTGTGATTCTTCAACGTTGTCAACTTTATGAACATCATAATTTTCAGTAATATTCAGAAACCTCGGTTACTCCAAAAAAAGTGTCAAAAAATATTCTAAAATCACTTTCCAGAAATAAGGTCAATCTCTCAATGCTAGGAGCTATCCAAAAGAGTTCAAAAATGTATCAAATTACTAAACTACACAAAATTTAAATTAAAAAAATTTCATTCATTAGAATCAAAATTTCAAAAAGCTTGTCTGCTATTCTTAAGATTTAACACCAATTTCTTGAGAAAATTTGTTTTATTTAACTCCAACTATCGTTTATGATAGGTGCCTCTCTAGACCCATTAAAGAAAATCCTTGATTCGCCATTGTTCGGAACAGTACCCGTTCTATGTAAACAAACGTCGATGTAACGACGAGGTGCGCTTTCATCCCTCGTGACTCCAGGGGTTGAAATTCGGGTCTCTTACGCCACTGGGATCGATATCCCAGGAGGCCAAACAGTAAACAGCCGGTTGGTCAGGACAGAGCCAGTGGTGGGAAGCGCACCCATATACCTTCCTCGGCTGTGTTTCCATTCGTGCCACCCTCTCACTTGCTCCTTTCAAAACCCCGCGACGTCATTTACGCATCCGTCCCACTCGCACCCGGGTCAATTTCAGGGGATGTGCACATATCACGTTAGCATTGTTCAAAAACTTTTCACCTCGACCATTTTCTAGCCATTTTGAACTCTTTCTCTGTACTATCATTATTAGACTGTTTTATAGTTTACTCCTTATTTCTGCAATATAAGTTTTTGGTAGGGTTGGGTTGGTTTTCCAAATATATAGAAACGCCCCTTTTATTTCTGGTGATATTTAATTTTTGGGTAGTTTTTGGCTGCAATTTATTTTTATATAGTTTAGTTAGTTCCAAAAATACGAAGGGAAAAAAACTTTTTGATTTAGAGTAAGGAATTTCCCACTCGCCAATTTTTCGAATCGGGGGATTTTTATACTCACATCCCTACTTTTTCAAAAGTTTTCCGATCCAAAATGAAAATTAAAAAAAAATGAAAAATGCGTTGATACATATTTAGAATAAATAGAATATTTTTTGTTACAAGACTGAAAAAAATACTCACGCAATGTGACGACTTTTAAGTTCAAAAGTATTTGCTCATTTATTATGATAAGAGAACAAATTTCAGGAATATTATGAGCTCAAATAGTTATTTTCGTAATCGGGAGCTAGAGTCAATTTTGGCGAAGCCGTACACTGAGAAAAACGTTTATTTTGAACAAATATGCTGCCGAATTTGGCACTTTTCAGAAAAGTATGTTAACATTTAAGAAATTTTCCGTCCACGAAC
>JAPYZL010160511.1:0-10930 GCA_030522825.1 Platygaster orseoliae
GCCGTTTCCCCCACTTTCGCCTTTCTTCTGATTCGACGAACGCTTACCACCCACGCCACGGAACAGCACGGTGGTGGGAGTGCGAGAGCAGGAGAAAGGTAAGGGAAAACGGGGCCGAAACAGCAAGTGATTGTGGGACCAAGGAATTCCGGGATTCTGGTGTAATACATATCCTGCATATTGTTAGTAACGACATTCAGAATACTTCATTTTACTAACTCAAAAATAACAATAATCGTAATTGTAGAAGAATTTTTTTTCAATTATATAAATGAGTGCCTAGGAAAACGTAGAAAATATAAATTTGAAATATTGTTTCAACTAAGCAAGTAATGAAAAAAAAAAAAATGAAACATACGAAAATGCTCAAGATGCCAAAAACTTTGAACCCTTAGGCATATAAGTCCTTATAGCAGTTTACGAAAATACTAAATAATTCTTGAAAGTTTCAGAAATAATTTAAAAAAGGCGAGAAATACTGAATATGTTGTAATAATTAAAAAAGTATGTAGTGGTAATATTCTCAACAAATTATTACTCTTTAAATTCTAAAGAACATATAATTCTGTGAATTCATATAGAATACCATAAATACAAGACAAAATTCTGAACTTTTTCTAAATACCAGAAAAATAAAGACTGGAAATCGATATAAAAGATACTGTTTTTCAAAAAATTGGTTCAAACTATCAAAATCGCTGAAATTTTTAATACTACAGAATAGAATTCTAAACATTTTTGTAGAATACTGTATAAAATTCCAGAAAATTTATTGTATAAATACTATGGGTGTGCGGGATAAAGAATTTTAGAGGTCGGGATGGTTCTGGGAAATTTTACATGTGGTCGGAATAGATCCCGTGTTATTCGGGAAATCTCGAAAATGTCGAGAAAAACCGAAGATGTCAGGAAATCCAGAAAAAACCGAAAAATCCTAAAATTTTTGAAAAGTTTGAAAAATTTGAGTAATAACGAGAATTTCAAGGATCCCGAAAATTTCAAGAATCTGGAGGATCTAGGAATTCCGAAAAATCTAGTGTAGAGAAATCTCGAACATGTCGGGAAATCCCGAAAAATTCAAGAAACCCCGAAACGTTCGGAAAATTTGAGCAATCACGAGACTTTCAAGAATCCCGAAAATTTCGGGAATCCTGAGTTTTTTATGAATCTAGAGAATTCAGGATTTCCGAAAAATATAGTAATTCCGATATATCCTTAATTCTGGAAATTTCGAGATCATAAAGAAATTCCGAAAAATTCAGATATCTTTTAAGAATTCAAGAAATCCCGAAAAGTTTGATGAATTTTGAGCAATCACGAGAATTTCAAGAATCCTGAAAATTTCGAGAATCCCGAGAAGTTTTGAAATCTAGAGAATTCAGGAATTCCGAAAAATATAGTAATTTTGATAAATCTTAAACTATAGAAATTTCGGGATTGTAGAAAAATCTTGAATATATCGGGAAATCCCCCAAAATTCAAGAAAGCCCGACAAGTTCGGAAAATTTGAGCAATCGCGAAACTTTCAAGAATCCCGAAAATTTCGATAAATCCTTAACTGTGAAAATTTCGGGATTGTAGAGAAATCTCGAAATGTCGGGAAACCCCGAAAAGTTTGAAAAATTCGAGCAATCACGAAAATTTCGAGAATTCTGAGAAGTTTTGAAATCTAATGAATTCGGGAATTCCGACAAATCTATAAAAAATAATGTGAAAACATAAATAAATAAAAAGAATAAGAGCATCTAATTCTAGAAACACGTCATTATCAGTTATAATAGGAATAAAGATGAAAACACTCTTCAGCAGTATTTTGTGCATTTTTATTGCATATTTTGCGGATTTTTCATGTTTTTTTAATGTTCCTGAAGTCCCAAACGTTTAAAAATAAACGAAATAGAAAAAAATTGTGCCCATTACTTTTCGTACACTGAGAGAAAAATCGACCTTTTAAAGCACGGGAATTCCGGTGCCTTGAACGCGTGAAAAGTTTGTCCTTTAGAAGGAGGAATTCCTCCTTTTCGAGCACGAGCCCGTAGTCGAAACCCACGAGTTCATCAGTTTAAACTGTGAATTTCACCGGTTTAAAGGACGAGAAACTACCTGCTCCTAAAGGAGGAACGGTTCCATCCTTTGAAAGGTCGATTTTTCTTTCCGTGTAGTTAAATTAATAAATAATTCTTAAAATTGAAAAATTATTTTCAAACATTATTAGGTTCCCGGTCATTTTCCCGAATCCAAGTTCTCGAACGTTAATTTTCCCGAATGACCATTCCTCCGAAATGCAATTATTCCGAACGTATTATTTCCCGAAAGTACTTTGCCCCGAACGACAATTTTCCCGAAAGTATTATTTTCCAAATTTCGGTTGGAATTTAACTTTTATCTCAGTTGTATACATTTATGAATTTCATAAGAGTCTTCAATAAAAAGAGTCTTGGTAAAAATTTTATAAGAATATTAGTGGTTAAGAATAAGAAGATTTGTGGGTAAAATTCCAAATTGGGTTTCTACATGTATAAAATTCAAAGGTTGATGTTGTATGCGATTGCTGTATGCAATTATGCAATTATCATGTAAGAAAAAGAGACTCTAGTTTTGAATATGACAGTTGTTTATGCGTCAATTGTTTTGTAAATGCGTAAACATTTCTAGACATTAGGTTAATAGGAAAATTTCCCGTTCGGAAAAATTAAAAACCCTTTGGGAAAATGGTCGGCAACGCATTATTAATTTTTTTTTTTTTCACTTAATTTTAGGCAGAGATGAAAAGAAAAACTAATGTTTTATCATTTTCGTTTATTTCTTAAACGTTTGAAACTTCAGGCACATTTTTTTCAGCATATCATTTCATTTTTTCATGCATATTTTTGGTCGCTCTGTTGATGAAAGAGAAAGAACGAAGTATTGTTCATTTTAATGCTCAAGCTAGAGAAAAATTGATTACACAAAATTTCAGCAAATATGAAAATGTACTCATGAAACGATTTTCTAAAAGTTGCTATTCTTTTTAAAATACAGGCTGAAATTGCGAAATTGGAAGGGGAAAAGCAGTCTATCGTATTGAACTCGCAAAGAGCGGCCGATTTTATGGAAACTGCTAGAAATAATATGCAGAAAGCCAAGGCTGACGTTGAGGTCCACGAACGAACTTTGGAGCAACTGGTGGAGACAGCCCAACAAAGTGGCGAGAGAATCGACTCCAACAGGTGTTTATTGAATTTTTTTAAAATTGTTTGAAAATTGTTGGAAAAAAACAAACATTATGAAATACTGGTAGTTTTTTTATATTAATTGAAAATGAGAATACGTACAGTATTTTTTATTTATTGTTATAGGGAACCAGGCGAGATTAAGCGCAACATTCAAGATTTGCGCAATCACATCAAAAATGTGGAAGAAGAACATCAATATACGATTGAAGAACTGCGCAATGAGAGGAATAATGAAATGACAAAATTGAAAGAAGTTGTCGACAACGCTAACAGAATAGAGGAGAATGCTTTGGTAAAAACTTTTTTTAATGGAAAAAGAGCTTTGTTATTTACAAAGTTAGATGAACGATTCATTTCCTCAATTGATGAATTTTTATACAATTAATATTAAAATTGTTTTTTTCAATCACTAAATTAGTAATAATAGTTTATGGAATAATTACATATTTTTGTAGAAACATGAATTGCGTTTGGTTGAACGCAAAAAAGTTTTCGGATATTTCAAGGAAAAAGTTCAAGTGAGGGTGCAGAGGTCCTTCGAAAGTGTCTTGAAACTACGAAAATACAGGGTACAAATGTTTGATTTTTTAAAAAGAAAATGTATAAAAGAATTTCATTTTAAATATCGTAATATAATTTAAAATCAGTAAAACAATACTTGTTTCTGAGTTATACAAGTTTTTGGATTTTTCAGGGCACACTTACCATTGACTACAACAATTTGACTCTGAATATGGAAGTGTCACCTCAAAATGAGAATAGGTATATAATCAAGATGAAAATATTCTGCAGCTGAATTATTGTGGTTTTAAACAATTTTTTTAATTTTCCAGGGTGAGCAAGGATGCGAAATGTTTGTCTGGAGGTGAAAGGAGTTATTCAACAGGTAATAATAGCATTAGTTCGTAACATAAATGCTGTATAAAAAAAGTCAAATTATTAATTTCAGTTTATTTTAATTTTTCAGTCGCCTTCATTTTGAGCTTGTGGAAGTTGGCGAATCTTCCGTTCTATGCCCTTGACGAGTTCGATGTTTTCATGGTTAGTTGAACAGTATTTGAAAAAATTGAAAATAAAACTGGTTGATTTTATTGATCGAATGTTCATAAAATCTCACGAATTTTTTTTTTTCAGAGATTTACCAAAAATAATGTTAAACCTTGAAAAAACATATTCGACTAAACCCTCAACACGGAAATTTTTAAAACTTCAAGAATACAAAAATTCTGAGAGTTTTGATTCAAATTCTGAAATTTAATTCGGAATTAAAAAATTTTGATTTAAATTCTGAAATTTGAATTCTGAATTAAAAAATTTTGATTTAAATTCTGAATTCAAAAATTTTGATTCCAATTCTGAAATTTGAATTCTGAATTCGAAAATTTTGATATAAATTTTGAAATTTGAATTCTGAATTCAAAAACTTTTATTTAAATTCTGAAATTTGAATTCTAAATTCAAAAACTGTTATTCAAATTCTGAAATTTGAATTCTAAATTCAAAAACTGTTATTCAAATTCTGAAATTTGAATTCTAGATTCAAATATTCTGATTTCAATTCGAAAATTCACTGAAAGAAAGAATAAATTGAAAGAATTCACTGTGAAACTTCACTGACTTCTGAAAATTTTGATTCATATTCTTAAACTTGTATTCTGAATTCAAGAATTTAAAAATTCTGAGAATTCTGAAATTTGAATTCTTAATTGAGAAATTCTGATTCAAATACAAAGTTTGAATTCTGAGTTAAAAAATTTTGATTCAAATCCTGAAATTTGTGATTCAAATCCTGAAATTTGAATTCTTAATTCAAATTGTGAAATTTGAATTCTGAATTCAAAAATTTTGATTCAAATTCTGAATTCTAAAATTTTGATTCAAATTCTGAATTCTAAAATTTTGATTTAAATTCTTAAACTTGAATTCTAAATTCAAAAACTCATTCAAATTCTGAGATTTGAATTCTAGATGAAAAAATTTTGATTTAAATTCTAAATGCGAAAATTCGCTGAAAAAAACTCAAGAATTCACTGAAAGAAAGAACAAATTGAAAGAATTCACTGGGAAACTTCACTGATTTCTGAAAATTCTGATTCATATTCGTAAACTTGAATTATGAATTGAAGAATTCACTGAATTCAGTGAAAAAAATTCTGAGAATTCTGATTCAAATTCTGCAATTTGAATTCTAAATTCAGAAATTCTGATTCAAATACATAGTTTGTATTCTGAGTTCGAAAATTTTGATTCAAATTCTGAAATTCGAGTTATGAACTCTGATATGTTGATTCAAATTCTGAATTAAAAAATTTTGATTTAAATTCTGAAATTTGCATTCTAAATTCAAAAACTCTTATTTAAATTCTAAGATTTGAATTCTAGATTTAAAAACTCACTGAAAAAATTCAAGAATCTTAAAATTCTGAGAATTCTGATTCGAGTTCTAAGATTTGAATTCTAAATTCAGAAATTCTGATTCAAATACAAAGTTTGTATTCTGAGTTCAAAAAATTTGATTCAAATTTTGAAATTTGAATTCTCAATTCAAAAACTCTTATTCAAATTCTGAAATTTGAATTCTAGATTCAAAAACTCTCGTTCAAATTCTGAAATTTTTATTTTAGATTCAAAAACTCTGAATTAAATTCTGAAATTTCAATTCTAGATTCGAAAATTCTGATTCAAATTATAAATTCGAAAATTCACTGAAAAATTTAAGAATTCACTGAAAAAAAGAACAAATTGAAAGAATTCACTGTGAAACTTCACTGAATTCTGAAAATTCTGATTCATATTCTCGTAAACTTGAATTATGAATTCAAAAGTTTACTGAATTCAGTGAAAAAATTCAAGAATTTATAAATTCTGAGAATTCTGATTGAAATAATAAGTTTGAATTCTGAGTTCAAAAATTTTATTTCAAATTCTAAAATTTGAATTCTGAATTCAAAAATTTTGATTCAAATTCTGAAATTTGAATTCTAAACTCAAAAATTCTTATTCAAAATCTGAATTTTTGATTCTAGATTCAAAAACTCTGAATCAAATTATGAAATTTCAATTCTAGATTCAAAAATTCTGATCCAAGTTATAAATTCGGAAATTCACTGAAAAAATTCAAGAATTCACTTAAAGAAAGAACAAATTGAAAGAATTCACTGTGAAACTTCACTGAATTCTGACAATTATTATTCATATTCGTAAACTTGAATTATGAATTTAAGAATTCACTGTATTGAGTAAAAAAAAATTCAAGAATTTAAAAATTCTAAGAATTCTCATGCAAATTCTGCAATCTGAATTCTAAATTCAAAAATTGTGATTCAAATTTTTAATCAATAATTCAAATCTCAGAAAAAAAGTTCTCGTGTGATTTTTCAACGTTGTAAACTTTGTCAAAATTTTGATCAAAAATTAATTTTTAGGACAAAATCAACCGTCGAATTATTATGGACATTCTGCTGGATCACGCGAGATCGAATTCAGAGAACCAGTTCATTTTCCTCACGCCTTTGGACACTTCACACGTTCTCGCTGAAGATTACGTCACGATTCATAAGTGAGTGAACTGTTGAGTTTTTATTTCGCTATGTTGAGAATGTTCTTTAAACTTGTCATTTTTTGCAGGCTGGATCCGCCACTGCGAGGAACTGCCCACTAAGCGCAGCCAAATTCAAACCTGATGTTCCTTTAATATTAAATTATTTATTAATACTATGAAAATTTACTTTAAATATCGATTCCGATTATTTCCAAATTTTTTTTTTTTTATGAATTCCTTAGTGGTATTATTCTATTTTATCTGGTTTTTGAAGTGCGAAAAAAGTGTATACTTATTTCTGGAACAGTTAACTAATGGATAAAAATATGAATAATCTATTTTTATGGTACTCTAAGACAGATAAAATGGAATTTAAATTATAAGTTAAACAATATTGTCCGTGCGTTTTGTTTGCATGCAAGTTCTGTGACTTTGTGATGCTCAGTGCAAACCATGAGATGTTTTCTCTTAGTTTAAGATTTCGAAAGTTAGAATTACTGCGCGGATAATTGTACGAAAGTGGAGGCCGGGAATAGTTAAAGTAATTGATGTTATTCATTACATCTATTTTTGTCACTTTCTGTATAATAAAATAATTTCATACGAGATGTGTTGTATGTTTTTACTGCTAAAAAATAAAAGAAACCTCGTCAGATTCGAATTTTTATTCTCGCCTGGTATTTTCATATTCATAGCACATAAAACTCTATACTTGGACAGTAAATTGCAATTGAAAAGTACAGGCCTCGCTAATTCGGAAAAACAAAATGATTACATTACGAATATTGTACAAGACGTTGAAAAGAGCAGTCGCCTCAACTATAAATATCGTGCTCCCGAAATAAAAAAGCGTTGATTCGTCGTACACGAAGAAAATCCATATAGATACAGCCTCGAAAACCCTGCATTTCACACTCTACAAAAATGCCTACACAAAGAAGAGGCAGCGTGACCATGAATATTTTTCTTTCACTCCTTATTTATTTTTTTCGGACGAGGTAGATCCAAGTAACAAGGACGACAAATTCTCAACTTCGAAGCGCAAAAAACTCGCTAAGGGTTTGCCAAATCGATCAAGCGCAATTTCGCCAGTTTTCCGAAATCTCCAATTTCGGAAAAATCTTTTCTCCAAATGCCAAGAAAATATTGAGGAATGTCAAGTGAGCACCCACAAAAGCACACGCATATACAGCTACGAACAAACAATTTTCACGATTGGCTTTCTGATTCAGCAAAACCTTATGAAAAATTGTCCAGACTCTGCGTATGTGTACTTACGAGTTTTACGTAGCTTTAAAGTATAAAATGAGTTGATAACATATGACGAAAATTGAGATGTTCTTGTTGACATGAAAATTTGGATAAATTTTCCAGCTCAATAAACATCATATGTTACGAGGACGCTGACAAATATTACCGGGACGTGTTTTCTGTTCAAAGAGCCCTTAGTTTACCAAAATAGGATAAAATCGTTCACTTAAGTGCCGCCATTCGATTCGCCGTTGGCTGCACAAAATCCATCTAAATAAATATAAGAATCAAAACGCTCGGAATTCGTATAAGTATAAATCACTAATCACAAAACTCCTCGAATTTAATACTGCTTAAACGAGAAATAATGCGATTCAATAAATTAAGGCTATATTAAAAAAAAGTAAAGAGAAAAAAGGGTTTGCGCACCAGAGTGAAACTTAAAATAAAGGACCCACGAATGTATTTCAACTTGTGGAAAAATCAAATCATTTTTCGAAAAT
This sequence comes from Platygaster orseoliae, assembly GCA_030522825.1. Classification (NCBI taxonomy): domain Eukaryota; kingdom Metazoa; phylum Arthropoda; class Insecta; order Hymenoptera; family Platygastridae; genus Platygaster; species Platygaster orseoliae. The sequence continues at coordinate 8,511 of JAPYZL010160511.1, forward strand.
TCGTGGATCTTTTACCTTGCTGGTATAAATTAAAGCATAAAAAAAAATATTTCGGGTTTGTGATCCTCCCACTTGATCCGATTCGTTCGCATTCATAATAGCACTCGTATAAAAATGCTTACAAAAAATTGCATTACAGGACACGAGTTTAGTGATAAAAGAGATAAATTTTTCATAAGAATCAAATAAGCGACGCGACGTGTCACGTGACTTTTTAATCTAATCGGAATATTTAGGATTTTTTCGATTTATTGTGTAAAATACAGCTTGTATAAATTTGTTGATCATTGCACTAATTCATCGATTGTCAATTTTTCAGTACGAATACTTCACTGGTATATTATTAAAAAATCTGCTCTCTAAATCCAAATCAATGGAAATTGCACTCGTCAAATTTTGTTTCCAAAAATTCACGTGACACATTCAAACAAATCAAAATTCAAAAATGTAAATGCTTCAGTCAAATTACCGTAAAAAGTCGTTTTTGAGTTCGATGCTGAAAAAAAATTCAAAAAGGTATAAGCGCCGTTTGAAGCATATTTCAAAACAAGGCTTACTTCCTTTCGATTCACCACTCAAATTTTCTTTGGAAAATGCCAAACGCTTAATTTTTATTAAGCGGGCTTTCCACTATTTAAAAAACAGACTTAAATTGTAGCTCGTAAAAAAAACCCTGACCTGTAAAAAAACAAATGGGAATAGGAGTATTTTTTATAGCAAAAAAGCACGAAAATTTCAATAGAAATAAAAAAAACTATTTGGTGGGCGATAAATAATTCGTTATAAATACTATGTACAACTTGACGGTCGAAATCGCGACTTAGCCTATGCAACGGCTCGAACGGAAAAAATATATACCTGCTGTGCTCGTTGTTGTTATTTATAATATATATATATATATTTATAATTTATATGTCTTTTTATATATTATATACACATGCGCTTGCATCGTAACGAGAGATACATAAATAGCGTGCGTGTTAAGGCGACGTGGAACACAAATGTATATTCAGGTTTTTCCATCATCGATAATGCAAATGCAAAGTATTTTTTCAAAAAAACATTTCCTCGAACCGAGTAACAAACTTTAAACGAAATGAATATTAAAAATCGAAAATTCTTGTAACTCATTTTTATTGGTTCATTCTATTATTGGCAATACACCGTACGAAACATTAAAAAAACATATAAATTTTCAAAAATTCGAATGCTGATTCAACAACATTCTTTAAATGCATTGAAAATTGCATCAAATGGACATATTTGACAATAAACTCACTCTGATTTGAACGACTGCGTTAAAAAAAAAATGTCTCAAATAGTAGATTCAAAGTAATACTCCAAATTCACAAATAAACATTTTTTATGTGATAACAATTCAAATATATATCGTCGTATTTTAAATCGATTTTGCTAGAAAAATAAGCTTTTAAATTAAACTGTAAAACAAGGTGATAAAAATCAACATTAATGAAAGCAATGGTTTTTTTGGTTTTCAATGGAAGACTGTCAGAGAAAAAACTGTAAATTGTGACATTATAAATGACAGAATCGAGGTTGAGAACATGTTGGTATTCCAAGTGGCCTTATCGTGATTTGTGAATTGTACTAACGCGACGATCGAGCTCAAAAAAAAAGGCGAGCAGATCAGGCTGTAGGGTGTTCGTTGCGGTTGCCACCACCGGTGCGGCTGGCGTTGATGTTGGAAATATTGTGCTGACCAGCGCGGATAGGTTTCGCGATTTGAGCACTCGGTCCACGACGAGCGAGGTTTTTCTGTCGCACAGCCTCCTGCAAACATATTATTTATTCAGGAATCAATTCAAAATCAAACTTCATCGTTTTTACTATTATCCTTATCATTCGTTACTTTCAATTTACTGTCATTTTATAATGGGTTTTTATTTCACTGAATCGATATATGTCACGTAATAAAATTAATTGATTTTCCAGTCATGAAAAATATACTTTTTTTGAAATTATCGGGAAAGTGAGGCGTTTTTCTTTTGTGTTTTTGCTACGAAAGCATTCCTTTTCTCGAGGTTCTGGATGTAACGTACATTATACAAAAATTTCGAGAAAAGAAATGCTTTCGATGCAAAATACCTTTTTCTGAAATCTTCCCCTGCCAGACTTTTTGCAACGCTGAAGCGTTGCACTTTTTAAATCATTATAAAAACGAACGGACAAAACCAACGGGTGAAATAAGTCTTTGAATTATAAATTGGAAGTCTTTTACATACATAACACGAAGGAGGGCACCGTGAATTAAGTTACATTGAGAGAAATACCTGATTAAAAAAAATTTTCTTCATATCTGTCTTTTGATTTCACTTATAATTTTCATGAAATTTGATAACTTATCAAGTCAGCAATTTTACGAAGCCAGAAACTCGCATACATAAAAAACAATAGTTTAT